>JAMWET010001519.1:0-115000 GCA_024036415.1 Prochilodus magdalenae | reverse complement strand
ACTGAGTTTCAAGCATTCGAGCTGAACAGAGCTCCAGACCGAATAAAGACCAGAACAGGTCCGCTACAGCGGGACACCCATGCGTACACATGGCGCGGCGCACAAACTTATGCATGCCTTTGCGCTCGGTGCACGTGCCGGATCTACCGTAAAGAAACACAAACTAATATATATAGGTCACATTGTGGTTTGTTAGTGTGTCAGTTGAGATGTTAAGATGTTCAGTGTTCAGTAAGTGTGTTTAATCTGCAGTTTAGTAGTAGTTTTTTTGAAAACCATTACAAAAATACACTGATTAAAAATATTAAATATTCGCCAAGTGTCATCAAAAATGTCATTTTGTTCAGTTTTGGCTTCAGGCCAAAAATGTTCACTTCGGTGCATCACTAGAATGAATTACGTTCATTTTAAACTAAATGGGAAAGAATTGTTTTTCCATGATACAGAACCTGTACAATGATTTACGTGACTTACGTAAATTCCAGTGAGACCTCCAACCAGTGTCTTTAAGGAGACATCCTGTATTTGAATGTCTCTACAGTACTCAGAGAGAAGCTTTAGTAATGCACTGTTACCATGATAACAAGGTCGTATCACCCACATGTTAATTCTCCTCAGATAAAGGATAGTTCTGTCAGCCTTACCAAATTCGCCCATAATTCAGAGTTTGAGGTGTAACAGAGTGAGTGAGACTGGGTTTGGCGGTTCTGATGTTCTTACAGTGGTGGTAATAGGGACCAGAGGTCGCCATGTCTAGAACAAATTTGAAAATTCAACGTTCCACTTCAGTTACTAAGCCCTTCCTGGGGTTAATATGGGGATGTCAGAGGAGAACATCACTCACTTATGCAGCAGAGGCTGAGTTAATTTAGTCGCTCCGAGTGGGAACCACTGGACCAAAGCCTTACAATGACAGCACCTGCAAAACCTGGAAAGCCCTCCGCCCATCTCTTCACAGCGCTTCCCCAAATAGAGACAGCGCCACAGTCTGCCGGCCAGCCTTCCCCGGAAAGCTCCACAGAGCCTCTAAACCTACTGTGGACACCAATCCTCCTCCTGGAGATCTGCTTTCCTGAAGGTGTATCTACAAGCCGAAACTAACACCGCTCCTGCTAACACTGGAATTCCGAAGACATGGGGAGATCTGCCGTATGGGTGACGTGGTGGTCTCTGTGCCCAGGGGCACCAGAAGGTTCTCCAACGTAGGGCATGTTTGAAAGGATTCTAATGATCTAATAATTCACCACTTAGCAACACCCAGTTTAACTAACCCAACCGTACCCCAGAAGCCTCATCGCCGCGTGAACGAGGTGGACAGGGATGTCCATGGGGACTGTTTTAAATTGGCGTCTTATGTGGTATCGTGGAAGTTATGACCTTGGAGAACAGGGTTCCTTATCCAGGTCTATAAAGCTGCACCATACAGCTGTTGGTACACTGTGATGGTGTAATAAGGAGAGTTCAGTATCTAGAACCGACATACCGTGAACCTTAAACTCCTCCTATAAATCCAAATCCTGCATTTGCAAAAAAGGGCCAATTCCCAAATCGTAAACTGTTACAGAAGAGACTTGTTAATATTCACACCCCCAACGTTTACATACAACCACAACGGAGCTACAGACCCAACATGGTGGACTGTGTGGAGAAATCCAGCGCTCCAGACTGGGAAGGGGATGTTCCCACTTTCCATTCCCTTCCCAAGGAACCCAGCTGTCAGCGGTGCACGGCTGATGTTGATCTTTAAACCAGGCTGGAGTTCTTCACCAGCTTCCTAATCCGGCGTTCCCATTCCACCTTAAATGCTGCAGCTTCTACAGGCACCAGAATATCCTTCAGCACTATTTAAGGTGGAATGGAGACGTCTCAAACCCAGCTGGAGAACAGGAACTCCAGCTCCACATCTTTAACAGGATCCCGGAACAACTTCAGTCCTCCAGTCTGCACAGTCCACTCCGGACAGTTTCCCAAACCTCTCTGGACAATATGGAGCAGCTCCGCTCAGCGTCTGACCCAGAAGAGAGGAGCAGCTCCACCTTTATTAGCATCACCACCCCAACAGCAGCCTGTAAAAAGCAGCCATGCTGTGTGATTGTATCCGTGTGTGGCGGTTGGAGCAGATCATCTTAAACTGAGAGCTCCATAGTGAGGAACTTTAATCTACCGTGTGTTGGTGTCCAGATGGAGCCAGTAGCTAGTACAGGGAATGTTAGCTACTAGCATTAGCGCCAAGCTAGCTAGCATAGCTAACTAAACAGTATGAGGGCGGAGCTTATTTACACAGAGCCTCATTTTATTTAGTCAATTTCCACATATTGCTTCGGTGTGATCATCATGGGCGGGGTCTCGCTTTAAACCAGCCAATCGGAGCAGAGCTTATCTAATTATTCATGCGGGGCTCACCAAAGGAGGGAAAACAGCTCGTTTCATTCTAGGACTGGGAATCTGGGCACTTTCATCCTGAACCAAAGTCACATACCTAGAACATCAGAGAACACGCTACGCTAACCGCACCTCTAACACTGCTTTAGTAGTAACCAGCTGGACCTCAGCCAAACCACCTTAAAGACCAGTTCAGCACTCCAGGCAGATCTCCAGGAGCAGAGCTCCAACCAGCAAAGGTCAGGCTGCTCTTCAAACCAATCCATTATCAGGGCTTGCACAACCCAGCACAGAGGGGCGAATGAGTGACTGTGTAACCCAGCTTTTAAAGGGGAAGTCCACCAGGTCCTCAAAAGGTCCTTCTAATTCCAATGATCCGATCTGTATAACGTCTTTCAGAGGGGTCTGGTAAGAAATGCTCTGCTCTGTGGTCAGACCTGTTCCCAGTGGTGGTGAAGGTAACCAGACGTCCCCTCTAAAAGCTCCCTCACAGGAAGTTCCTACAGGAGGTGGTTCTGAATACGCTGCCTGATGTCTGAGACGCTGTTTATGATAGTGTGGAGAAGATCTCAGCCTTAAACTCCATTCATGGTGGAGGGATACATGCTGCAGGGCGCTGTGAGGTCAAATAGTCCCTCACAGGGAACTTAGTGTTTCCAGGTTTTCCAGATTTTCATCATCAACATTCCATACACACTCAGAAGACAAACAGGACGCTGCCTTCTGAACGCTGCCCTCAGGATGGTACCCTCAGGACACTGTCCACAGGACACCACCAACAAGACACCGCCCAACTGACTCTGTCCACAGGACACTGCCTTCAGGACACCGCCCACAAGACGCTGCCCTCTGAACGCTGCCCTCAGGATGGTACCCTCAGGACACTGTCCACAGGACACCACCAACAAGACACCGCCCAACTGACTCTGTCCACAGGACACTGCCTTCAGGACACCGCCCACAGGACGCTGCCCTCTGAACGCTGCCCTCAGGATGGTACCCTCAGGACACTGTCCACAGGACACCACCAACAAGACACCGCCCAACTGACTCTGTCCACAGGACACTGCCTTCAGGACACCGCCCACAAGACGCTGCCCTCTGAACGCTGCCCTCAGGATGGTACCCTCAGGACACTGTCCACAGGACACCACCAACAAGACACCGCCCAACTGACTCTGTCCACAGGACACTGCCTTCAGGACACCGCCCACAGGACGCTGCCCTCTGAACGCTGCCCTCAGGATGGTACCCTCAGGACACTGTCCACAGGACACCACCAACAAGACACCGCCCAACTGACTCTGTCCACAGGACACTGCCTTCAGGACACCGCCCACAGGACGTTGCTCTCTGAACGCTGCCCTCAGGATGGTACCCTCAGGACACTGTCCACAGGACACCACCAACAAGACACCGCCCAACTGACTCTGTCCACAGGACACTGCCTTCAGGACACCGCCCACAAGACGCTGCCCTCTGAACGCTGCCCTCAGGATGGTACCCTCAGGACACTGTCCACAGGACACCACCAACAAGACACCGCCCAACTGACTCTGTCCACAGGACACTGCCTTCAGGACACCGCCCACAGGACGCTGCCTTCTGAACGCTGCCCTCAGGATGGTACCCTCAGGACACTGTCCACAGGACACCACCAACAAGACACCGCCCAACTGACTCTGTCCACAGGACACTGCCTTCAGGACACTGCCCACAGGACGCTGCCCTCTGAACGCTGCCCTCAGGATGGTACCCTCAGGACACTGTCCACAGGACACCACCAACAAGACACCGCCCAACTGATTCTGTCCACAGAACACTGCCTTCAGGACACCGCCCACAGGACGCTGCTCTCTGAACGCTGCCCTCAGGATGGTACCCTCAGGACACTGTCCACAGGACACCACCAACAAGACACCGCCCAACTGACTCACAGCCCACAGGACACTGCCTTCAGGACACCGCCCACAGGACGCTGCTCTCTGAACGCTGCCCTCAGGATGGTACCCTCAGGACACTGTCCACAGGACACCACCAACAAGACACCACCCAACTGACTCTGTCCACAGAACACTGCCTTCAGGACACTGCCCACAGGACGCTGCTCTCTGAACGCTGCCCTCAGGATGGTACCCTCAGGACACCACCAACAAGACACCACCCAACTGACTCTGTCCACAGAACACTGCCTTCAGGACACCGCCCACAGGATGCTGCCCTCTGAACGCTGCCCTCAGGACACTGTCCACAGGACACCACCAACAAGACACCACCCAACTAACTCTGTCCACAGGACACTGCCTTCAGGACACCGCCCACAGGACGCTGCTCTCTGAACGCTGCCCTCAGGATGGTACCCTCAGGACACTGTCCACAGGACACCACCAACAAGACACCACCCAACTGACTCTGTCCACAGAACACTGCCTTCAGGACACTGCCCACAGGACGCTGCTCTCTGAACGCTGCCCTCAGGATGGTACCCTCAGGACACTGTCCACAGGACACCACCAACAAGACACCGCCCAACTGACTCTCTTCACAGGACACTGCCTTCAGGACACCGCCCACAGGACGCTGCCTTCTGAACGCTGCCCTCAGGATGGTACCCTCAGGACACTGTCCACAGGACACCACCAACAAGACACCGCCCAACTGACTCTGTCCACAGGACACTGCCTTCAGGACACTGCCCACAGGACGCTGCCCTCTGAACGCTGCCCTCAGGATGGTACCCTCAGGACACTGTCCACAGGACACCACCAACAAGACACCGCCCAACTGATTCTGTCCACAGAACACTGCCTTCAGGACACCGCCCACAGGACGCTGCTCTCTGAACGCTGCCCTCAGGATGGTACCCTCAGGACACTGTCCACAGGACACCACCAACAAGACACCGCCCAACTGACTCACAGCCCACAGGACACTGCCTTCAGGACACCGCCCACAGGACGCTGCTCTCTGAACGCTGCCCTCAGGATGGTACCCTCAGGACACTGTCCACAGGACACCACCAACAAGACACCACCCAACTGACTCTGTCCACAGAACACTGCCTTCAGGACACTGCCCACAGGACGCTGCTCTCTGAACGCTGCCCTCAGGATGGTACCCTCAGGACACCACCAACAAGACACCACCCAACTGACTCTGTCCACAGAACACTGCCTTCAGGACACCGCCCACAGGATGCTGCCCTCTGAACGCTGCCCTCAGGACACTGTCCACAGGACACCACCAACAAGACACCACCCAACTAACTCTGTCCACAGGACACTGCCTTCAGGACACCGCCCACAGGACGCTGCTCTCTGAACGCTGCCCTCAGGATGGTACCCTCAGGACACTGTCCACAGGACACCACCAACAAGACACCACCCAACTGACTCTGTCCACAGAACACTGCCTTCAGGACACTGCCCACAGGACGCTGCTCTCTGAACGCTGCCCTCAGGATGGTACCCTCAGGACACTGTCCACAGGACACCACCAACAAGACACCGCCCAACTGACTCTCTTCACAGGACACTGCCTTCAGGACACCGCCCACAGGACGCTGCTCTGTGAACGCTGCCCTCAGGATGGTACCCTCAGGACACTGTCCACAGGACACCACCAACAAGACACCACCCAACTGACTCTGTCCACAGAACACTGCCTTCAGGACACCGCCCACAGGACGCTGCTCTGTGAACGCTGCCCTCAGGATGGTACCCTCAGGACACTGTCCACAGGACACCACCAACAAGACACCACCCAACTGACTCACAGCCCACAGGACACTGCTGTCCACAAGTTGCCACCCACAGGACGCTGCCCACAGGACACCGCTCACAAGATGCTGCCCACAGGACACCGCCCACAAGACAGTGCCCTCAGGACACCACCCACAAGACACTATCCAACTGACTCTGTCCACAGGATGCTGCCCTTAGGACAAATCCCCAAAGATGCTGTTCACAGGACACAGCCCACAGGACACTGCTGTCCACAAGTTGCCACCCACAGGACACCGCTCACAAGATGCTGCCCACAGGACACCGCCAACAAGACAGTGCCCTCAGGACACTACCCACAAGACACCATCCAACTGGCTCTGTCCACAGGACGCTGCCCTTAGGACAAATCCCCAAAAATGCTGCCCACAGGACACAGCCCACAGGACACTGCTGTCCACAAGATGCTATGCACAGGACGCTGCCCACAGGACGCTGCCCACAGGACACCGCCCACAGGACACTGCCCACAGGACGCTGCTGGCTGCATAGTTTTGGTTGGTGGACGATTCTCAGCCCAGAAATGACACTGAGGTGTCCAGCAGCACTGCTGTGTCTGATCCACTCACACCAGCACCACACACACTAACACACCACCACCACGTCAGTGTCACTGCAGTGCTGAGAATGATCGACCACCCACATAGTACATGCTCTGTGGTGGTCCTGTGGGGAAGAACAGGGTCATACAGTACACAGAGAAACAGGAGGACTACAGTCTGGACCTGTAGAACCACAGAGTGCTCCTGTATAGTCGGTGGAGCTGATACAGGTGTGCTAGATAGGAAGTTCCAGCAAACCACTCTCAATACAATTTCGGGCAGTGTGGGTGGACTTCCCCTTTAAAGGCGCTCTCTCTCCCCCGCTGTGATCCGCAGCTGAGAAGCCGAAGCTGAACTTACTGGTGGTGTTGTACTTCACCCCGTTGATGTACTCCGGACACGGCTGCTCCACGATCCGCCCGGAGCTGCTCCTCGGCCAGCAGGTCCCAATCTCATCCGTGGTGGCGTTGCAGTAGAGACCTTCAAACCAGAGGAGAGAAACAGAGGAGACGCGTTAGCGGTCCCAGCGCCGCGGGAGACTGTGGAGGACGGAGGGCAGGCGGGCGGGCGGGGAGCGGCTCCTCACCGTCGAGGCTCATCAGAGCCAGCGAGGAGTTGTGGTAGAAAGTGTCCTCGAACGCGTCCGTGACGAGGCTGCAGTTAGCATCCCCGAACTCCCCTATGAAGATGTGGAGTAAAGTGGAGTCCATGGTGCGGCGACGGAGAGCGGGATAAACTGCTCAGTTAATTAATAACGGAATTAATTAAAAACAGGCTCAGTAATAACCCCAATACACGGGCTAATTAGCCTAGCTAGCCACTAACGGTTTCCTCCCTCAGCGCTCAAAGTGACCGTTACAGTTTGAATTTCAAACTGACAGTTACACTACCAACCTGTTTCTGTGAGCGAGAGCGCGCGCTCCGCCAACCACCCGCTAAACCCCGCCCACCGCCACTGTGATTGGCTAGTAGCGCCCAGCCCTAGAGTGTGGATTGGTCAAAGCGGACTTGTTTGCCGCGCCCCGCCTCCTGTGCTGGCATTGGCTGGCAATTCGCTGTCACGTTCATGACGCAGCCCACTGATTGGTCAGCTGAGGTGTCCCTCGCAACGCCTACACAACTTCAGAACGTGGTTAAGCTATATCAACACCTACTAGACCTGGGTTCTATAGGCACACAGCTTACAAGGTGGTTCTTTAAGGGTTCTGCTTGGAATTTTAAGCTCTACATAGAACCATTTCTGGGGCATTTTATTTACTGTCTAAACCGCCAGTGAACCTACACGTGCGTGTACCTGGGTGTATATGGAATGGGTGAAAATCTGGAAAACCTGGAAACACTAAGTTCACTGTGGGGGACTATTTGACCTCACAGCGCCCTGCAGCATGTATCCCTCCACCATGAATGGAGTTTAAGGCTGAGATCTTCTCCACACTATCATAAACAGCGTCTCAGACATCAGGCAGCGTATTCAGAACCACCTCATGTAGGAACTTCCTGTGAGGGAGCTTTTAGAGGGGACGTCTGGTTACCTTTACCACCACTGGGAACAGATCTGACTCTAGATTGTCCAAATGTCTCTTCGCATAGTGAACCGGTTCTTCATGGTGATGTAGAATGGAGGTTGGCTAACACCACTACCTGTCAGGAAGCAACCACCGCATGTGGGGTTTGATTCCTGGTCTGGGTGGCTATGCTATGCTACACCAGTAAGAGTCCTAACACTACACTGGCCCACCTGTAGTATGATTGACCTTGTGAGTCGCTCTGGATAAGAACATCAGTGCTGGATAAAATGGCATTAGGTAACAGAGATTCACAGTTAACGTGGCTAAAGTGGCTAATGCTAGGTGGGGCTTATTCCGGATCCCAGCTGTTAGCGTTCCCTATATCTACCAGTTTACCAGGGGATAATCCACTAGCATCCTTTAATCCACATGTTAACCTGACTTGGATGTGCTGATGATGTACAGTCTGAGTATTTAAACCTCTTAACTCCTGAAAGTGCACCTCCACTGCACCGCTGTCATTCGCTGCTAACTTCCCTGAGCTATTGAGAGGTTCCATGATCCGCCATTACTGGAAAAACATGGTCCATTGGGACGAACAGAGATAACGCGACTATCTGTTTACATGGCTCGGCATCCAGCTAGCATGGAAGCAACGGAGTTTGGCAAATGACAAGTGTAACAGATAAAACATTGTTAGTAACAGGGAAGTAGGCTGTGCTAATGTCCAATATACCCTAGAGTCTAATGGAGCTCATTTTCCAAAACCAGGCAGAGCTGCCATAAGCAGTGCTACTCCCACCACAGATCCTCTGTGTATGCTAACCCTACAGTCACGCTAGCAGCTAACAAGGCATTGTCATACGTTGGGCCTGTACTAGGTCCAGGAACGCTAGTAGGCGAATTTGGTAGGGAAACCTAACTGCTTGCATTTGTGGGTAGCTTTATTGGCTGGTTAGCATGCTGGCTAACCTATCAAGCTATCAAGTGAACTCACTAACTCAGCGGAGACACCAACAATATCCGCTACTTTGCTGAAATGTATATTTACAAGGCGTCTTATAAACTGGGGAAAGAAGAAACAGCGGTTATGAACTTCTCCATGTTCACCACCACACGGCTGAGAACTGGACTAACTAGACATTAAGAGAACAGAAGCTGGGGACTTTAGACCCAGTGGCTACTGGTCTGGATAGTTTGTTGGATTAGTCGATTAGTCACTTGCCACTATATCGTGGCTACAAATCCACACAAATGTGTGGATACTGCACACTCGCTAACTGAAACAGAGGACTGCTGTACCGGTCCAGCAGTGATCCAGTGCCTACTGGGTCCAAACTATTACATGCTTAGCTCCGTACATAGCTCCTACATACGTATAGCAGAAGCCCATAACCGCTGTTTCCTCTTTCTCCTGTTGCGTCGTTGTACATATACATCTGCAGAAAAATGAAGTGTGGAAGAAAGTAGGGGATACTGTGGCTGTCTCTGGGGAGTCTGGTCACTCGATAGCTAGATAAGTTAGCCAGCATGCTAACAAGCCAATAAAGCTAGACATAAATCCAAGCAGTTAGGTTCCCATACAAATATGTGGAATGTTTACGCCACTTAAAGAAAAAAGACCATACAGCATCTCATTAGTATGACTCACTATCTCATACGTGTGACTCACTATCTCATACGTGTGACTTACTGTCTCATAAGTATGACTTACTCTCTCATAAATGTGACTTACTGTCTCATAAGTATGACTTACTCTCTCATAAATGTGACTTACTGTCTCATAAGTGTGACTTACTGTCTCATAAGTGTGACTTACTATCTCATAAGTGTGACTTACTGTCTCATAAGTATGACTTACTGTCTCATAAGTGTGACTTACTATCTCATAAATGTGACTTACTGTCTCATAAGTGTGACTTACTATCTCATAAATGTGACTTACTGTCTCATAAGTGTGACTTACTGTCTCATAAGTGTGACTTACTGTCTCATAAGTATGACTTACTGTCTCATAAGTATGACTTACTGTCTCATAAGTATGACTTACTATCTCATAAATGTGACTTACTGTCTCATAAGTATGACTTACTGTCTCATAAGTGTGACTTACTGTCTCAGTGTGACTTACTATCTCATAAATATGACTTACTGTCTCATAAGTATGACTTACTATCTCATAAGTATGACTCCCTATCTTATTTATATGACTCCCTATCTCATAATTGTGACTAATTGTGACGTGACGCCAATTTGTCCTATATGACTGTACATAGGACCGTTCTGAAAATAGTTTTCCAATAAGGGTTCTTCTGTTGTTATAATGTTTTAACTATAGTAGATCCCCTTTGGCTGCCATATAGAACCATCCTTAAATAGGTGCCTTGAAGAACCAGGGCTTCCTAAATGGGTGTACTACACTCTGTGGGATATAGATTACACTACTATATGCACTACTGTTCCAGCGTTCCGCTGAGCTCTAGAGCCCGACTACAGCAGTAAACAGGGTTACAGTAGCCTCCTGAAATACGGCTCTGAACATGGCTCCATGCCAGATCTACTCTGTGTACATACAGAAACATATTTAATATTCCATCCGCAGCACTAGAACCGGGAAGTGTACCTCAACCCAGCTCGGGCTGCAGCCGTTCACTGCTGTGGCTATGACACAAGTGTGTCCAAGTGTGAAGTTATGAGTCACAGCTCTGGTGTGAGATGATGTGCTTCACCACAGCAGTCGTGTGTAAACTGAAGAAGTTCCTTCACATCTGCAGAATACGAGCTACTGTACTCTAAACATGCGGCCTAATAATAATAATAATAATAATAATAATAATAATAGTCTCAGTTTATGTGAAATAACTAACCTACATAAGTAGGTCACAATTCACAAATAATTAAAAGAAACTTTCTGATATACATCATAAACTACAATTACTGCTACTAACAGCTACTACACCAGCTGCTACTACAGCTTCTCTATCTTCTACTACTACTACCACCACTACTATTACTACTCCTACCTCTACTACTGCTCTACTACTACTCCTGCTACTACTACCACCACTACTATTACTACTCCTACCTCTACTACTGCTCTACTACTACTCCTGCTACTACCACCACCACTACTATTACTACTCCTACCTCTACTACTGCTCTACTACTACTCCTGCTACTACTACCACCACTACTATTACTACTCCTACCTCTACTACTGCTCTACTACTACTCCTGCTACTACCACCACCACTACTATTACTACTCCTACCTCTACTACTGCTCTACTACTACTCCTGCTACTACCACCACC
This sequence comes from Prochilodus magdalenae, assembly GCA_024036415.1. NCBI lineage: Eukaryota > Metazoa > Chordata > Actinopteri > Characiformes > Prochilodontidae > Prochilodus > Prochilodus magdalenae. The sequence continues at coordinate 103,473 of JAMWET010001519.1, read as the reverse complement.
ACTACTATTACTACTCCTACCTCTACTACTGCTCTACTACTACTCCTGCTACTACCACCACCACTACTATTACTACTCCTACCTCTACTACTGCTCTACTACTACTCCTGCTACTACCACCACCACTACTATTACTACTCCTACCTCTACTACTGCTCTACTACTACTCCAGCTACTACTACCACCACTACTATTACTACTCCTACCTCTACTACTACTCCTGCTACTACCACCACCACTACTATTACTACTCCTACCTCTACTACTGCTCTACTACTACTCCAGCTACTACCACCACTACTATTACTACTCCTACCTCTACTACTGCTCTACTACTACTCCAGCTACTACCACCACTACTATTACTACTCCTACCTCTACTACTGCTCTACTACTACTCCAGCTACTACCACCACTACTATTACTACTCCTACCTCTACTACTGCTCTACTACTACTCCTGCTACTACTACCACCACTACTATTACTACTGCTGCTACTACTACCACCACCACCACCTCTTGTACTACTAATACTACCACCACCACTACTTGTACTACTAGTACTACTACTACAACCACCACTACTACTAGTACTACTACTACTATTATCACAACGCTACTACTACTGCTACTACAACAACAATCACAACGCTACTACTACTGCTACTACAACAATCACAACGCTACTACTACTACTGCTACTACAACAATCACAACGCTACTACTACTACTGCTACTACAACAATCACAACGCTACTGCTACTACAACAATCACAACGCTACTACTAGTACTGCTACTACAACAATCACAACGCTACTACTACTGCTACTACAACAATCACAACGCTACTACTACTACCACCACCACCACTACTATTACTACTCCTACCTCTACTACTGCTCTACTACTACTCCTGCTACTACCACCACTACTATTACTACTCCTACCTCTACTACTGCTCTACTACTACTCCTGCTACTACTACCATCACTACTATTACTACTCCTACCTCTACTACTGCTCTACTACTACTCCTGCTACTACCACCACCACTACTATTACTACTCCTACCTCTACTACTGCTCTACTACTACTCCTGCTACTACCACCACCACTACTATTACTACTGCTGCTACTACTACTACTACCACCACCACCACCTCTTGTACTACTAATACTACCACCACCACTACTTGTACTACTAGTACTACTACTACAACCACCACTACTACTACTATTATCACAACGCTACTACTACTGCTACTACAACAACAATCACAACGCTACTACTACTGCTACTACAACAATCACAATGCTACTACTACTACTGCTACTACAACAATCACAACGCTACTGCTACTACAACAATCACAACGCTACTACTAGTACTGCTACTACAACAATCACAACGCTACTACTACTGCTACTACAACAATCACAACGCTACTACTACTACCACCACCACTACTATTACTACTCCTACCTCTACTACTGCTCTACTACTACTCCTGCTACTACCACCACCACTACTATTACTACTCCTACCTCTACTACTGCTCTACTACTACTCCTGCTACTACCACCACCACTACTATTACTACTCCTACCTCTACTACTGCTCTACTACTACTCCTGCTACTACTACCACCACTACTATTACTACTCCTACCTCTACTACTGCTCTACTACTACTCCTGCTACTACTACCACCACTACTATTACTACTCCTACCTCTACTACTGCTCTACTACTACTCCTGCTACTACCACCACTACTATTACTACTGCTACTACTGCTCTACTACTACTCCTGCCACTACCACCACCACTGCTGCTGTTACTACCACTACTCCTGCTACTACTACCACTACTACTATTACTACTGCTACTACTACTACTCTACTACTACTCCTGCTACTACTACCACCACTATTACTCCTGCTACTAATACTACCACCACTACTATTACTACTACTCTACTACTACTACTCCTACCCCCACCACCACTACTACCACCACTATTACTACCACTACCACCACCACTACTAGTACTACTACAACCACCACTATTACTACTGCTCTTCTACTACTCCTACTACTACCACCACTGCTATTACTACTGCTACCACTACTACTGCCACCACCACTACTAGTACTCCTGCTACTACTACCACCACCACTGCTATTACTCCTGTTACTACTATCATCACTACTATTACTACTGCTATTACTACTCCTGCTACTACTACCACCACTACTATTACTACTGCTACTACTACTACAACCACCATTACTATTACTACTACTACTCCTACTACTACTACCACCACCACTTGTACTACTACTATTACTACAACCACCACCACTACTAGTACTACTACTACCACTACTACAACTACCACCACCACCACTATTACTACTGCTCTACTAATACTACCACCCCACTACTTGTACTACTACTACTACTACAACCACCATTACTACTACTACTACTACTACTACTACCACCACTACCACAACGCTACCACCACTACTACCACTACTACAACAATCACAACGCTACTACTACTGCTACTACAACAATCACAACGCTACTACTACTATTATTATTATTATTATTATTTTATTTCTTGTTGTTGTTTTATGTATGTGTTATTATTGTAATGGCGTGTCAGGTTGTTCTCCTCTCATTAGGAGCCTCAGGATCAGAAAGCTGTGCAGCTGTGGCTCAGGCTGCAGTGAGTCTGGCTGCATGTATGTTGATTCAGCAGTGGAGTGAAGGATCTTCTAATGGCCTGTCTATTAATAACACTGCTAAATGTTAATGCATTCTAGTAGATGTGAACTCTTAGGCGGTGCCGTGCGGCGGCGCACCGACAGTGGTCAGACCGTGGGCGTTTAATGGTCAGGGTGATTATCAATCCCATCAGTTTTAATTGTGCCCCAAATACACATAGACACACAAACAGCCCCTCAACACAAGAGCTCCCAGCTGACATTAATTAATCATGCTTTCATACGTAATGTGATTTCACTCCAGAATCAATAAGCCTCTCTTATGAGTGCACAGAGAAGCTGCCAGTCCAGTTTGGTGACATAATTAAAGAAAAGATTTAGTAACAGTGATAAGAAGACCATTAACTCCACCCATGGTGGAGCAATGATGCTGCTGAGCAAAGCAGAAAGTTGGCTATCTGGGCATTGTCCAGCATCTCTGCAGCAGCAAAGTACAGTTTCTCTTAGGTCATAATTATTATATACCACATAGTACACTCATCAACAGAACAGCTGCACCCAGACGGAGGTGTGGGAGTGCGGTGGTGTTGGGAAGGAGGATAAAGGTGACCAGGATCAATAACTGATGATAAGTTTAGACTGATATGATCAATATTTATTGAGCTACACATACAGAAGTCTGTCTCTCAGTATGGCGTCGGGCCGCCGTGCTCGCTAACCCAACACGCCAGACGTCTCGGTATGGAGCTGTAGAGGTTCCTAATGGAGTCCTGTGATAATCCATCCCATGCAGCTTGAACATCCTCACACAGTTCCTGCAGATGGTGCGGTAGGGGTGGAGGTGGAGGGACACCAGGTCTTCTGGACGTGTGACAACAGATTGTTCATCTAGGTGCTGACCACGGTGCCTCCACACACGGATTCGTTGGGCGTCTCCACCAAGACTAAAGCGGGACTCGTCACTGAAGATGACCCGCTGCCATTCTGAGTCACTCCATGACAGTCTGGTACGACACCACTGCAGTCTTTGGTGACGGTGACGTGGTGTTAAGGACAGTCGTGGTAACGGTCTGTGTGCAGGTAGTCCTGCGTGGTGCAGCCGGACTTTGCTAACAAAGAAGCTATCAGAACACTGGACCCCGGAACCTCAACACCACCGAGTGTGTTTGGGGTTATCTGGATGCTCACAAAGAAGCTGTCAGAACACTGGACCCCAGAACCTCAACACCACCGAGTGTGTTTGGGGTTATCTGGATGCTCACAAAGAAGCTGTCAGAACACTGGACCCCAGAACCTCATCACCACCAAGTGTGTTTGGGGTTATCTGAATGCTGACAAAGAAGCTCTAAGAACACTGGACCCCGGAACCTCAACACCACTGAGTGTGTTTGGGGTTATCTGGATGCTCACAAAGAAGCTGCCAGAACACTGGATCCCAGAACCTCAACACCACTGAGTGTGTTTGGGGTTATCTGGATGCTAACAAAGAAGCGGTCAGAACACTGGACCCCAGAACCTCAACACCACTGAGTGTGTTTGGGGTTATCTGGATGCTAACAAAGAAGCGGCCAAAACACTGTACCCCAGAACCTCAACACCCAAGTGTGTTTGGAGTTATCTGGATGCTAACAAAGAAGCGGCCAAAACACTGTACCCCAGAACCTTAACACCACCGAGCGTGTTTGGGGTTATCTGGATGTTAAAGAAGTGGCCAAAACACTGGACCACAGAACCTCAACACCACCAAGTGTGTTTGGGGTTATCTGGATGCTAACAAAGAAGCTCTAAGAACACTGGACCCCAGAACCTCAACACCACAGAGTGTGTTTGGGGTTATCTGGATGCTAACAAAGAAGCTGTCAGAACACTGGATCCCGGAACCCCAACACCACCGAGTGTGTTTGGGGTTATCTGGATACTAACAAAGGAGCTATCAGAACACTGGACCCAGGAACCTCAACACCACCGAGTGTGTTTGGGGTTATCTGGATGCTAACAAAGAAGCGGCCAAAACACTGGACCCCAGAACCTTAACACCACTGAGTGTGTTTGGGGTTATCGAGATGCTGACAAAGAAGCTATCAGAACACAATGCACCCCAGAACCTCAACGCCAGCGAGTGTGTTTGGGGTTATCTGGATGCTAACAAAGAAGCTGTCAGAACACTGGACCCCAGAACCTCAACACCACAGAGTGTGTTTGGGGTTATGTGGATGGTGAGAGGAAGCAGAAAATGTTAAACCAGCTTCTAAGACTGAACTTCGGAGCCGTGTCTCTTTAAGGAACTGGAGGTGGGTCTCCTGAGAAGAATGGAAGCTGATAGAAATAAACTAAGATATTCTATTTATTTATCTTGTTCTTTTTTGCTGAGCCGGTACTTTTGTTCATGCTGTACAAGCCTTTTTGTATTGGATCACTGTGCGGTATTGTGTAACTGCTACCGGCTCGATCTATCTCCATTTCCTGAACTGCACTTAGCGGCCATTAGGAAGGTATGGGTCATGCATATTGTTTATCATTTGTTATGGAAAGCTCTTGGAACGTATACGGGCAAGACTTTAGCTGATTTGATCAAATACTGCCTCAAACGAATCCCTCATACCAAGAGACGCGATGAGTCATTTAATTGAAGCTATCTTTTTAGTTTCCATTACACTTAATTGGAGTGAGTCACATGGTACACTGGAGTATTTATCATTGGGGACAGCTGTAATCAAGCCAAACCCCCGCAAGCGAATGACAAACCGAGACATGCTCGTAAGCAGTGGCATCCTCTGGCCCTCTAGTTTCCTTTAGAGGTTCTGTCTTTTTTGATCCCAGACCTCATTAAAATTGTTATTTCTAATCATTTACAGTCATGAATAGCACAATCCCCATCATAGTTTTAGCACAGAGAAGCTAACCACTCATCACAGATTCTCATTGGGCTCAAAAGTAGCCATACTGGGCAATAGGTGTAGAGCTGTATGCAGTCAGGGTTGCCAGATTGCTTCTGTGGTTTGAAGCAAAAAAAAAATTGTGTAAAGCAGCAATAAATAAATCTTCTGAATTTAATGTTAACGTCTAAATGTTATTTAAGAAGTTAAAGAAAAGAAATTATACAAAATTAAGCCTAACACTGGTGAAACATTAGGAAGCATTATTTCAAATGATAAGCATGGTGGAGACAGTAGAATTTTGATCAGAAATTTTGTGGGCATCAGTTGAGTTCAGACAGAATCGTGTTGGGCTACAGTCGAGTTCAGACAGAATTGTGTTGGGCTACAGTCGAGTTCAGTCAGAATTGTGTTGGGCTACAGTCGAGTTCAGTCAGAATTCTGTGGCCTACAGTCGAGTTCAGTCAGAATTGTGTTGGGCTACAGTCAAGTTCAGACAGAATCGTGTTGGGCTACAGTCGAGTTCAGACGGAATTTTGTGGGCTACAGTCGAGTTCAGTCAGAATTGTGTTGGGCTACAGTCAAGTTCAGTCAGAATTGTGTTGGGCTACAGTCAAGTTCAGTCAGAATTCTGTTGGGCTACAGTCGAGTTCAGACAGAATTCTGTTGGGCTACAGTCGAGTTCAGTCAGAATTCTGTGGGCTACAGTCGAGTTCAGTCAGAATTGTGTTGGGCTACAGTCGAGTTCAGACAGAATCGTGTTGGGCTACAGTCGAGTTCAGACAGAATTGTTGGGCTACAGTCGAGTTCAGACAGAATTGTGTTGGGTTACAGTCGAGTTCAGTCAGAATTGTGTTGGGTTACAGTCGAGTTCAGTCAGAATTCTGTGGGCTACAGTCGAGTTCAGACTGAATTATGTGGGCTACAGTCGAGTTCAGACAGAATCGTGTTGGGCTACAGTCGAGTTCAGACAGAATCGTGTTGGGCTACAGTCGAGTTCAGACAGAATCGTGTTGGGCTACAGTCGAGTTCAGACAGAATTGTGTTGGGCTACAGTCGAGTTCAGACAGAATCGTGTTGGGCTACAGTCGAGTTCAGACAGAATCGTGTTGGGCTACAGTTGAGTTCAGTTAGAATTGTGTTGAGCTACAGTTGAGTTCAGTCAGAATCGTGTTGGGCTACAGTCGAGTTCAGACAGAATCGTGTTGGGCTACAGTCGAGTTCAGACAGAATTCTGTGGGCTACAGTCGAGTTCAGTCAGAATTGTGTTGGGCTACAGTCGAGTTCAGACAGAATTCTGTGGGCTACAGTCGAGTTCAGACAGAATTGTGTTGGGCTACAGTCGAGTTCAGACAGAATTGTGTTGGGCTACAGTCGAGTTCAGACAGAATTGTGTTGGGCTACAGTCGAGTTCAGACAGAATTGTGTTGGGCTACAGTCGAGTTCAGACAGAATTGTGTTGGGCTACAGTCGAGTTCAGACGGAATTGTGTTGGGCTACAGTTAAGTTCAGTCAGAATTCTGTGGGCTACAGTCGAGTTCGGTCAGAATTGTGTTGAGCTACAGTCGAGTTCAGACAGAATTCTGTGGGCTACAGTCGAGTTCAGACAGAATTCTGTGGGCTACAGTCGAGTTCAGTCAGAATTGTGTTGGGCTACAGTCGAGTTCAGACGGAATTGTGTTGGGCTACAGTCGAGTTCAGACGGAATTGTGTTGGGCTACAGTCGAGTTCAGACGGAATTGTGTTGGGCTACAGTCGAGTTCAGACGGAATTGTGTTGGGCTACAGTTAAGTTCAGTCAGAATTCTGTGGGCTACAGTCGAGTTCAGACAGAATCGTGTTGGGCTACAGTCGAGCTCAGACAGAATTGTGCGGGTTATTATTTATTTATTGTGTTTTTGAAGAGTTAATAGACTCCTACACTGAACTGTGTAGGAACACATTTTGAGGTTGTGCTGTGTACGATTATAAATAATGGGAAACAACAGTTTTAGTAAGGTCTTGGTTGAAACAGCAAGTGTAATCATTAATAAGCTCCTTTCTGGCAGCAGGTTCTGAACCCACAAGCTATGAAATTATCCCAAACGCAGCTTGTTCCTGCGGCGATGCATGATCAGAAACACTGGTGTTTTATTATATCCTTTGTGCTCGGATGTACAAGGAAAGCCTGATCATCAAACAGGTGCAGTGAGCCTGGAGAAGCCTGAACGTCCTGACTGCTGGAGCTTCACAGGGGGGAGCGTTACATCTGAGTTGCATGGTTTACAACATCAAACGCTTGCAAATGTATGACTGATCAGAGTGCAGTCGAGGAGGCTGGAGGCTGCGAGCGAGGGCAGATATACACCCACTCTTCCCTGGTCTGTCCTCATGCATGACCCTGTGCTGGATAGGAGAGCATCCGGTGGAACTCCTGAATTGGAAATTGCACCAGCATGGTCAGGAGGGCAAACCTTTCCCTTTCATTACAGTACATCAAAGGGAATACAGACCAGGTTCCTGAAAATGGGTGGAGCATGCATGCCATGACGCGTGGTATTGGGGGTATGGACTGAGTGGGCAGGCTTTTTGTCTTTACCATTAATATGAGCTCAACAGACAAAACAATGAGTCCCCGGTCACTGAAACGTACCTAACAGCGTGTGGTAACTCCACCAGCACCAACAACGGTTGTGACTGTGTTGGGCATGTACTGGACAAGTTTCTGGAAAAACACACCAATGTTTAATACCTCCACACACCGGCAGATTCAGGATTAGAGCAACTATGACTGTGTGATTGTCCAGTGCAGTGAAAGTAGATTCTCATTTTCATTCTGACTAAAGCTTGTTCTGAGTTAGGGTCATACTCAGGAGAGGACTGATGAGAGGAGAAGGTTCTCATGACTGATTAAGCGCATGCAGAGAACATCAGATGAGAATGTAAAATGGTCTGGTTAATAAAGTCCCATAGGACCCTCAGGATGATGTTTCTCACCATGTTCAACATACTGTTCGGAATGTGGAGTGGTTAAAGTTAGAGTAGCTGTGAGCTGTGTTGAGCTGTTAAGTACCCTTAGTACCACTGAAGACAATAAGGCCACCCCTGCAGAGGGTTAATTATTATATGGTTTAAAATGAGTTAATTCATGATAAATAAGCCATAACGACCAAAACAAGAGTGACCTGTTGCTTGCCAGATAATGAGCCCACTACTTTTTCAGCTGGTTAATAATCTTACTTGGTCTTTTCCATCAGTCAACGTTATTAGATTTATTAGACATAGCAGGTAATGCACTACAAAAAAAAAAAAGAAAAGATGGAGAAAATTAAAAGTTAGAATTAAAAATTTGTAGCTAATATCTGGCTAATATAACCTAAAAATTCTAATTTTGCATTTTTTTTACTTATTGTAAATGTAATGTAATTTAATTAAGCCAGATAAAATCTAACAAAAATCCCAAAACAGTCTCAGAATCTTAAGATATATCAGCTAGAAATACGATTTTACTTGCCAAGATGTTGTTTGCAGTGTGCCCTTTTAGGCCTTGTATCATTCACTGTAATATCTCAAACCTTAATAATCTAATCTTAAAATCATTTAACTCATTTCTAGTTGTCATTTTACTTGTTTAAGTGATTTCAGATTTTCTCACTATAATGGCAGGTATTTTTGGTCTTGTAAGGCAATTTTACGTAAATTATCCATCAATACATTGAGAAAATCACTTAATAATATCTTAGCAAGATTGATATATCTCTAGTTGATATATCTTAAATTTCTCATTTTGAGGTTGTAGTAAGCTCATTCCAAGATAACTATATATTTTTTCTTATTTTAAGTAATTTTATTAAACCAGATAAAATTAGCATACTACAATCTCAAAAAGAGAATCTTGAGATATACTGTATCAGCAAGATATAAGATTTACTTTAAGTGATTTCAGATTTTCTCACTATACTGGCAGATATGTTTGGTCTTGTAAGACAACTTTAAGTAAATTATACACCAATATATTGAGAAAATCTGGCTTACTTAATATCTTAGCAAGTAAAATGATCTTATCTATATTTAGTTGTTGTATCTTAAAATTCTCATTTTGCTGAAAGCTCATTTTTAAATTAGTTATCTAAAATCCAGGTGTTTTTTACTTCTTCTAAGTGGTTTTAGAAGGACAGATTGTCTTACTACATGAGCAGATAATCTAGTTTAAATCTTACAAGACCAAAATGATCTGCCATTAGAGTGAGAAAATCTTAAAACTAGATTACAGCACTCATCAGTACATCAGTTAAATATAAGATACTTTTACAGGATTTCATTTTTACAGTGTGATTGATTCAACTGTCAGTTACTACCTAAGTTCAGTTTTGGGAATGTAGCCCTCTTGTCGCCAGTCAAAAGATACACTGCAGGAAAAGTTATAATCTTATATATAGATCTTACATATAGATTTGCTCATTTTAAAATAATGTATCTTATTTCAAGTTTTAAGTAGTTTTAATTTAGTATCAGTTTTAGGTATGTTTATAAACATAAGGAAGTAATTTTAATAAGCCAATAAAACTCTCAGATAACTGGGCTTATTTTAAGACACGTGCCTAAAATAAGTAAAGAATATCTGGAAATAAAATAATCCCAAATGAGTTAAGAACAATCTCAAAATTAAATTTTTTACCAATGTCATCTAGATATAAGACCATTTTACTTCTAAGATATGATTGTCTGCAGTATGTTGTTAAAGAATTGAAGGAATTGTATGATTTAATCTGTGACCATTAACCAAACCACTCAAACTCCTTGTTATGTGGATAGTGATTGGATTTCTGAAATGAACACCGGAGACATTGTGAGATTTGCCATTGAGTCCATCGGCTGAAGCAGGGATGAGGGATTCAATCACCACCACACATTCAGCTCATAATTCATATTCATAATAAACATTCTGGCAGAAAATAGGCATGTGCCCCAATTGACCAGACCGGAAACATTCCGACACCATTACGACTCTGGGACATTCAGTCGGATTGGGAATGGTGTGGCTGTATAGGACTTTTTGATCCGACTTAAAACTTACAATTTTTTCCCCTATAGAATGAACGGGATGGAAAATATCAACGGTGCCTCTCCTTGACCGACTGACACCGTTCATCACACCTCTCAGGGCAGACCTCCAAGCACAAATTCAGTGTTGTTCTCACCTGCACTCATCTGTTTGTCTTTTTTCCCCCATCCCTCGATCCTCCCATAGAGTCCCATTCATTTACCCATTCAAACCTACTGTCTACTTTAACCTACAGCCACCAAACCTCATGTCCTCACTCAGGACAGATCCCCAAGCTCTAATCCACAGACACACTGACCCACACTCCTCTATGAGTTGTTTATTCATTCCTCGTTCCCCACTGAGACTTCTATCATCTATAGTAGCACTTTAGCAACCAGCTAACAACCATCAGCTGCAGCTGTACAACCATCTCTAGGTGTAGAATGGTGGTGTTGGGTGGCGTGTGCTCTGTCTGATGCTATATGACACACGGTTATGTATAACAGTAGGAGCAGGTGTTACGTGTGGTGTGTACCGGAGTTCTGTTGGGTTGGGTTTTAGACCCTTTATGTGTGAATACAGTCATCAGTAACGTTAAGAGTAAAGACCTCCCCGTTTTCTCTCTGTTTAAGGCATTTAAAGAGAAAAGTCTGCCCACCATGCTAATAGGAACAACCTCTAGTCCTGTTGACCCTTGGTGCCATTAATGCCGAGATGCAGAGCCAGGTAAATTGATTACTGAGCCCTGGCTTTCGCTATACAGCAGATAAGGCTAATATTTGTCAAAGCTACCAGGGATGAATTACAATGGGAAGTGGAGGTCACATCTCGGCACCAGGGGACTTTTCCTTTTAGCCCCTGTAATCCTCTGGAACTGTGTAATGCAGGGCTTTTGTAAAGTGTTTGGTTACTTAACGTGACGAATGTGTAGCAGATGTTGGAGGAAGAACAAAGGTTAGCATTACCTGTGATGTTGTGAAGGGCGTAGAGGGCTTCGCAGTATTTCTGTAGCCTGGCAAACAGGGATAACTCGCACAGGACGTTCCGCTGTGGAAGAGAAACAGGGTTAAGTCTTCTTCACACCAGCCACCGAATACAGATGAGCTGTTTTGGAGCTTTGCGCTACTCATTTGTTAATGATGGAGTTTTGGATGGAAGTCCTGGAAAGTGAGCAGATTCCCATCCTTATAGGCGTGCGAGAACATTGTTTGTAAAAGTGCTGAGGTTGTGTTCAGTGTGTGAAATGCCCCCTGGTATTCGGGGCGGCCATGTTGGCTGTTAGCACTGGCCGGCTATGCTCTTATCATAGAGGTGCTGATGTTTTAAATAAAGTTTGTTCTCAGACTCTCAGACTGGGTGTATTTCTCAGATTAGACCAGATCACACTGTTATTAGTAAGTGGGCAGTTTCCATAGGCAGCTGTAGGAATGATGTAGGCGTCAGTAACGACGTAGCCATGACGTGGATTCACAAGCAGAAGCAGGAGAAATAGAAGAGATCATTTCAAACTCCAAACTCTCAAATTTGACCCTCATCACTGTCAAGTCACGGTTCAGGACTCTTTGGCATGCTTCCTGATTCCCGGCACTTCCATCCGTCTGGATTTGACGTTGTCGTTGTTTGGTGTGTTGTATATGAAACAAAAGACACTTGAAAATCCCATTTGGGCGTCCAGAGCGTCCAGACTGAGACACATCCGTAAAAATCTAATTGGAATTGGATCCAGACCACCTTTTAAATTCGCTGTCCGGACTACCAAAAAATAAATATCCAACTGACTACAATCCCACTTGAACATAGCCAGCAGGACTCTCTTCTCTAGTGTAGTAGGTCTTCATTCTTCATTGAGCTCTTCCTCTTCATCTCCTCCCCCATCTTCAGTTGAAGAAAGACATAAGTCACTCATTCCAACCAAACTCTTTGGAACCGAGGCAAGTCTTCAGATTTACAAACGTGCAACATGACATAGTTACAGTTTCTAGGTTATGAAGAACCAGCCAGTGCTGTAGCTCTAGTTAGTCAGGAAAGACAGAAGCATGGTGATTGTGGGTGAAGCGGATAAACAATCACAGCATGATGCAGTAGGCTCATTCTCAGGGACCGCCCATAATGGTGTTGGTAAAACAATAAGGAAGCCAAAGAGTTCCATTAGGGGGTCTTGGAATACCTCTGGACCCCTGTGGACCCCTGATATTTTGCACCGTGACTGTGTTTAAATGCTGTTTGTTGATTAGGTCCGTTGTACATGATTATTTGATGTAAAGAAAGCTGTGGTAACCTCAGCCCTGCTGTACTTGTTGAGAGGAGTGAATGGGGGCTACTACACCTCCCCTTGCTCCCCTGATTGCTCGCTAGCAGCTCAACTCAACATTTCACACACAGACTGAAATGTCCTGTTTAATCAGATAACAGAATTACATCCGTTCGTTCATCAAGACGCTTATCCTTTTGGGTTCCAGGCGGTGCTGGAACCTAGCCCAGTACTCACTGGGCAGAAGGCAGGAAGCACTCTGGACTGGCCGCCATGCTATTACAGGGGCGATTACAGAATGACCAATCCAAGCTGATTTCCATACTACCAGCGAAATGGCTCACCAAAAAAGCCCGAAATGACTCGTTCCAGAAGGCAACATTGCCACTGAACTCAGAACGTGTTCTAAAGGTGGGTTCTGAATAAGTCGAAGTTGGTAGGTAACTGCCTAACGAGATTACAGAAGCCGATGCATGGTGTGGCCAAAGCATTGACTAAAACATCCACGAAGCCTTGTGATGAAGTAGAGCGTAGTCCTGGAGATGTCCTATAGGTCAAAAAATGGTCTGGAGAAAGACAGAGCACTGTCTGAAAGGCTCTTGACCTGTGTGGAACTAGGTTTATTGGTTCCAGCAATGGAAAGTGACCAAATATAGGTCTCAGAGAGCAGCTCAGTCTCACTGCTGCTGAATATTTTATGAATGTCATTTATATACGTATGTCATGGAGACAAGCAGTGGCATGGCATAATGGACACACCAAGGTGTGTATTATTAGCATAACAGTGAAAATGGAAACTCTAGTGTCTGAAAATACTGCCAAGGAGGAAGGAAATCACGAATGGGAGGGGCCCTAAGACTGAACCCTGTGGAACTCCACGACAAACTGTTTGGTGTGCCTCTTCCTTGCCGATGTAATAAACTAAATCATAACAGTATGTTTTGGTTTCTCATTGGCTAAGGGAGTGGGGTCATAGTGGTGGGCCAAATCAAACGTCCTTGTGAGCAAACTTGGCCCTGTTTTGGCCAGTCCTGTGCTATACCACACAAGTTGAATGTTGATAAGAGTTTTACTGAAGGCTTTTTTGGACATCCATTTTTAGCAAGACCAAGGACCTACAAATAGGAGAACTATTTGTCTGGAGTTTATTGGCCAAAATATGGGAGAAAAAGCTCAAGGCAAGCAAACAAATCAAAAATGGCTAGCCTACTTTAGCTAGGGAATGTTTTGACTAGGCTGGGAACAAACTTCTGAAGCAGACTCAAGTTTAATTCATTTAAATAGAAGTCAAAAGTTTAAATAGGGGTTTTAATGAATAATAGTGTAGTCGGGAGCACGAGAGGCAGGTTCACGTTAAGACCAAGACCTGGACTGTTTAGTTTGAAGGTCCCTGTTTCCTGTTGCCTCAGATGGAGACCAAGTACAAATGATGTTGAGCCAAGACAAAACATACAGATGATGTTTAGATTGTGTCAGGACATAGCAAAGTCCAAATGAAAGTCCTGGATCAAGAAAGAGTCCAACTGATGCCAAGACTGAGACAAGAGTCAAAATATATAGAAACTGAGCACTAGACTAAACACATAAGACTAAGACAAGGCACAGTCTCAATGAAGAGGAGTCTGAGATCAAGACACACATAGAGACTGAAACCAGACAGAGTGTAAATGATGTCAAGACTGAGACAAGGCCAAGTCCAAATGATGTTAAGACAGAGACAAGACTTAGTCTAAATGCTGTTGAGACAAAGACTAGAGAGTCCAACTCATCTCAAGACCAAAGCAAGATCGCCAAATGATGTCAAGACTAAGACAAGACACTGTCCAAATGATGTAAAAACTGAAAGTCCAAATGACATAGAGACTGAAACCAGACAAAGTCTAAATGATGTCAAGACTGAGATAAGACACTGTCCAAATGATGTTAAGACCAAGGCAGGACCAAGACTGCTACATTCCTGTTTCTAAGGTAAGATGTTAAGTAAAGTAAAAATATACATAATTAGAACTTCAGTCTAAATATGAACTTTATTAGAGCTTCCATCTAAATATTAATTTGATTAGAACTTCATTCTGGATATTAATTTTATTAGAACTTCATTCTAGATATTAATTATATTAGAAATTCATTCTGGATATTAATTTTATTAGAACTTCATTCTGGATATTAATTCTATTAGAACTTCATTCCAGATATTAATTCTATTAGAACTTCATTCTAGATATTAATTTTATTAGAACTTCATTCTGGATATTAATTTTATTAGAACTTCATTCTAGATATTAATTTTATTAGAACTTCATTCTAGATATTAATTTTATTAGAACTTCATTCTAGATATTAATTTTATTAGAACTTCATTCTAGATATTAATTTTATTAGAACTTCATTCTAGATATTAATTCTATTAGAACTTCATTCTGGATATTAATTTTATTAGAACTTCAGTCTGGATATTAATTTTATTAGAACTTCATTCTAGATATTAATTCTATTAGAACTTCATTCTGGATATTAATTTTATTAGAACTTAATTCCGGATATTAATTTTATTAGAACTTAATTCCGGATATTAATTTTGTTATTACTTCATTCTGGATATTAACTTTATTAGAACTTAATTCTGGATATTAACTTTATTAGAACTTCATTCTGGATATTAACTTCATTAGAACTTCATTCTGGATATTAACTTTATTAGAACTTCATTCTGGATGTTCTATGCTTTCTTAGTCTTTTTAGACTAAAGGCTTTAAGTTGAAACATTCCTCGAGTTTTTAGATCTAAATTATATCTTGAACCTAAAGTTGTAGCTTACAAGATATGGGCTATGTTTTGTTACTATTTGTAAAAATGTTGACTTTTCTGGACAGAGCGTGACTCTAAACGCAGTGACCGGCACTCAGACTGAAACCGAACCTCATTTACCAACATGTCTCCAGCATCAAGGCCAGCACAGGCGCTGCACGCAAACACAGAAGCAGCTAAAGCATTAAGAACTGCTGAACATGAGTGATCTTAACTCAAAATCTGCTCACTGCACCAAACACAGTCGCCCACACGGAAATATCATATGACATATATATAAAGAGTGGGTTTCCATAGCCCACCAAGCATACAAGAATTATAATAAGTCTCCTTATATGTAATATATGTCACCTATAAGGAGATTTATAAGATATTAGATACATATATACTATAGGTACCTATATTAAAACATCTACAGGACTCATTTCATAAGACTGTGTTCATATCCTGAACATGAAGAGCACAAGGTTTCAGGAGAACAGATTCAGGCACTCGTACATGTATTATTAACATAAATGATACTTTGATGAATTCTATGATGCTTGAATTATTACAGTGTTCTAAAAAAAAGTGACCTAAAAAAAAAAATCCCTGTTACATAATAGCCTCAGATTAAACCGAGCACGTCCTGGAGGAAATCTTAGGGATTTAAATCCATCCCATACCGAGCTGAGCGAGGCTTTACCACTTAACCCGTGCTAATCCACGACGGCCTCCTGCTCGCTGTGCTTTAGCCATATGCAGGGTCTCGCTCTCAGTGGTGTTTGGTGGGCCCTGCTTGCTGTGGAGGTCTTGCTCGCAGTGTGTGCGGTGGGGCATGTGTATGTCCTCTCCTCAGGAGAAATACACGCTCGGTCATGCTAGAGAAGTGGTTCTCATTGCTTTGAGCTAACTGACTGATGACAGCTGATGACCAATGACTTCTGGGAAAATCAACAAGGCCATCAGCACTAGCCGAGCGTGAGGAATACCCATAAGCCCCCAGCATCTCGAGCCTCGCCTTTTCCCTTTATAGACTTTATATCTCAGAAGTGAAACATTAGAACGTTACAGACGTACAGTAAGATTTACATTTAGGTCATTTACTGGTCCAATTATCAGGAAATGACTATTAGAACTTCATTCTGGATAATAATTTTATCATTACTTCATTCTGGATAATAATTTTATTAGAACTTAATTCCGGATATTAATTTTATTAGAACTTCATTCTGGATATTAATTTTATCATTACTTCATTCTGGATAATAATTTTATTAGAACTTAATTCTGGATATGAGTTTTATTTGAACTTCATTCCGGATAATAATTTTATTAGAACTTCATTCCGTATAATAATTTTATTAGAACTTCATTCTGGATATGAACTTTATTAGAACTTCATTCTGGATATGAACTTTATTAGAACTTCATTCTGGATATGAACTTTATTAGAACTTTATTCCGGATAATAATTTTATTTGAACTTTATTCCGGATAATAATTTTATTAGAACTTCATTCTGTATAATAATTTTATTAGAACTTCATTCTGGATATTAATTTTATTAGAACTTCATTCTGGATAATAATTTTATTAGAACTTCATTCTGGATATTAACTTTATTAGAACTTCATTCTGGATATTAACTTTATTAGAACTTTATTCTGGATATTAACTTTATTAGAACTTTATTCTGGATAATTATTTTATTAGAACTTCATTCCGGATATTAATTTTATTAGAACTTCATTCCGGGTATTAATTTTATTAGAACTTCATTCTGGATATTAATTTTATTAGAACTTCATTCCGGATATTAATTTTATTAGAACTCCATTCCGTATAATAATTTTATTAGAACTCCATTCCGTATAATAATTTTATTAGAACTTCATTCCGTATAATAATTTTATTAGAACTTCATTCCGGATATTAATTTTATTAGAACTTCATTCCGTATATTAATTTTATTAGAACTTCATTCCGTATAATAATTTTATTAGAACTTCATTCCGGATATTAATTTTATTAGAACCTCATTCCGTATAATAATTTTATTAGAACTTCATTCTGGATATTAATTTTATTAGAACTTCATTCTGGATATTAACTTTATTAGAACTTCATTCTGGATATTAATTTTATTAGAACCTCATTCCGTATAATAATTTTATTAGAACTTCATTCCGGATATTAATTTTATTAGAACTTCATTCCGTATAATAATTTTATTAGAACTTCATTCCGGATATTAATTTTATTAGAACTTCATTCCGGATATTAATTTTATTAGAACTTCATTCCGGATATTAATTTTATTAGAACTTCATTCCGGATATTAATTTTATTAGAACTTCATTCTGGATGTTCTATGCTTTCTTAGTCTTTTTAGACTAACGGCTTTAAGTTGAAACTAAATTATATCTTGAACCTAAAATTATAACTCACAAGATATGGGCTACTTCTTAGAAATGTTTTTTTACTTTTTGAAATTACATTACATGTTGACAGTGATAGATGTGTTTTATATAAATATAGCTATTTATCAATTCAAATCATAATAAACCATCTACTCTTCAGCTTACTGAAGCTAATGTGGTCATTCTCAGCTCACTGTCTGGTCAGGTTTAGCTTGACCTGTATGATGACGATGATGGTCAGTCCTTTATCTTATTGTCTTTGTCTTTCACAATGTGTGCTGGCAGCACCCATGACATTCATCCTGTCTGGCAGCTGGGCTACACCCCAAGCTGTTCATGAACCTGGCATGTTGCTGTATGGTGGATGCTGTTGTCTTCTATGGCCACAGTAGAAGTGCAGCATCTTCACCAGTCCAGTCATATATATTGCAGCACTGTCACAGACCCAGGGGAGGCCATGGTTCTGATGTGAGAAGCGCTGTTTACTCAACACCAGCAGATAAGACACATGCAGAGCCCCGAACCATGGGGGGCCATTAGCTGCATGCTTCACCCTGACGGTGACAAAACCCAAACACAAAACACGCTAATTAAATCCACTTCCAGACACGGAATAACACATTAGCCATGCACACATAACCTAAAGCAACAGCAGGAACAACAAACAATGAACAGCCCCTGGCGCAGCTCTCGTGAACCGTCATCATGGCCATGCCACACAAACTCCTAGAGCCCTTTCTAATAAAGTGGCCAGTTAATGGAAGCACAAGATGTTTAGAGTAAGTGTATAATAGGTTTTCTGATAAAGTGGCCAGGAAGTGGAAGCACAAGGTTGGTGTTTCTAATAAAGTGGCCAGTTAGTGGAATCACAAGGTTGGTGTTTCTAATAAAGTGGCCAGTTAGGGAAGCACAAGGTGGGTGTTTCTAATAAAGTGGCCAGTTAGTGGAAGCACAAGGTTGGTGTTTCTAATAAAGTGGCCAGTGAGTGGTAACACTAACACTAAATATTCTGAATGTGTGTTTTTTAAAGTAATAATTATATAATTAGATAAAACAGCTTCTCCACTGAAGTGGCGGTGTCATTCCTACCCAGTGCTAATCAGCTGCTCTCAGCCTCATTGCTGCTCGTTTCTGCAGTGCAGTGCAGTCAGAGACTGATTTAGATCTCTCTATCCAGCGTTAATGACCCTCTCCTACATTGGATACGCGATTAGAAAGAAATACTGAACACTATTTCCTGAAGAACATTCTAATCTTCTACTAATGTTCTCTCTGAGACCTTTTAAAAGCACCCCCTGCTGGACACTCCTTCTCTTCTAGAGGAGGTGCTCTAGTGTGGCCCGTTCTGGGTAATAACTCGAAGCTCCAGGGAGGTGAAGCCTCCGGCCTTCCTCAGCTCAAAGGCTACTGTTTGTTTAGCTGATGTGGTAATTGGAGCCGTGTAAATAGCCGCAGCCCGGGTCAGCTGGAGCTGATTACAGGGACTGTTTCAGGAATGTCTCTATAAAGAGAATATCAGATCCAGGATCAGGACTGTAGAGGACGTTCATGTTTACACCACTGAATGTTTACATATACTCGTTAAGTGTATTCCTTTCATGGGCATCAAGAGTGTTAGGCAAATTTCTTTATTACATGCATACATGGGGACTTGTGATTGATGTTAATAAAGGGGTATTTAATAAGGGCTTTATGGGAACTTTTTATTGGTGTTAATAAGAGCTTTAAAAGCGGGATTATAAAGACTTCATTGATGTTAATAAGGGATGTTAATAGTGGGTTTATAAAGACTTTTGACTGATGTTAATAAGGGATGTTAATAGTGGGTTTATAAGGACTTTTGACTGATGTTAATAAGGGACGTTAATAGCGGGTTTATAAGGACTTTTGACTGATGTTAATAAGGGATGTTAATAGCGGGTTTATAAGGACTTTTGACTGATGTTAATAAGGGACGTTAATAGTGGGTTTATAAGGACTTTTGACTGATGTTAATAAGGGATGTTAATAGTGGGTTTATAAGGACTTTTGACTGATGTTAATAAGGGACGTTAATAGCGGGTTTATAAGGACTTTTGACTGATGTTAATAAGGGACGTTAATAGCGGGTTTATAAGGACTTTTGATTAATGTTAATAAGGGATGTTAATATCGGGTTTATAGGGACTTTTCATTGATGTTGATAATGTCTATATCAAGGTTTGATTGATGGCATTTGGTGGCTATATGAGGACATTTGCTTGAGGTTAATAAGGGCTATATGACAACTGATGTTAATGAGCTATTTGAGAACTTTTGATGGGTTTTGATGTTAATGAGGACTTTGAGAACTGATGTTTACGAGGGCTTCATAAGGACTTTCAATGTTAATAACAGCTATATTCGGACCTTCGATTGATGTTAATGAGGGTTATATGAGGAATATTGATGTTAATGGGGGGTATATGAGGGCCCTTGACTGATGTTAATGAGGGCTACATGAGGAGTGATAATGTTAATGAGGGCTATATGAGGAGTGTTGGTGTTAATGAGGTATATATATATATATATATATATATATATATATCTATATATCTCTATATATGTTGGTGTTAATGAGGTATATATATATATATATATATACACATACACACACACACACACACGAGGAGTGTTGGTGTTAATGAGGGCTATATGAGGAGTGTTGGTGTTAATGAGGGCTATACGAGAAATGTTGATGTTAATAAGGTATATATGGGAAGTGTTGGTTTTATTGAGGGCTTTATGAGGAGTGTTGGTGTTAATGAGGGTTTGTGAGGAGTGTTGGTGTTAATGAGGGCTATACGAGGAGTGTTGGTGTTAATGAGGGCTATACGAGGAGTGTTGGTGTTAATGAGGGCTATACGAGAAATGTTGATGTTAATAAGGTATATATGGGGAGTGTTGGTGTTAATGAGGGCTATATGAGGAGTGTTGGTGTTAATGAGGGTATGTGAGGAGTGTTGGTGTTAATGAGGGCTATATGAGGAGTGTTGGTGTTAATGAGGGTATGTGAGGAGTGTTGGTGTTAATGAGGGCTATACGAGGAGTGTTGGTGTTAATGAGGGCTATACGAGGAGTGTTGGTGTTAATGAGGGCTATACGAGGAGTGTTGGTGTTAATGAGGGCTATATGAGGAATGTTGGTGTTAATGAGGGCTATACGAGAAATGTTGATGTTAATAAGGTATATATGGGGAGTGATGATGTTAATAAGGTATATATGAGGAGTGTTGGTGTTAATGAGGGATCTATGAGGATGAGTAACTGTATTTTGGCCAGTGCTAAATTCTGTTCTGCAGTCGCAGGTCAGCTCTGCTCTGCTGCTGTGAGGAACTCAAATTGACCTGCAGGTCCTGGTCAGACACCCCTCTGGGCCTTAACCCCTTCAGGCTCTCCTAAAGGCCCTCAGAGAAAAGGCTAGCCATCAGAAATAGCCTCCTTTCAGTCCAGAGCTCTGCTGCTCTTAGGCTTAGCAAGGGGCCACTCAGATCCCACCCACTACATGCATTCGTTAGTCTTTAAAAGCATGTGGCTGAACATTCTAAACTGCTTCAGCAGTTATCAGTCATTTCTGCAGTAGTCAGGTTAATCAATGGCTTTGGCGTGCTTTTATCTGAAATTGCCCAAAAATCACTAAAGTAAATCAATGTTTTATAATCAATAACCAGACTCCACCTACAGACTGACACTGTGTTTCAGCAGTCACACAAAAATATCCTATTAAAATGGAAAATTAAACTAAGCTTCAGCTTTTCTAAAATAAATGTAATTTTTTTAAGTGTTATTTTCAGAAGTGTAAATTAAGGGGTTAGGGTTTGGGGACAGACACCTCCCAATAAAAACTACCTTATTGATAATAATTTATAAATATTTAGCCTATTACATTTTTAGTTTAACTAGATCAGAACTTAAACATTTAATTTCAAAACTGAATATGTACAGTTCTTTAAACTGAACATTTTTGTACATTTGAAATTTCAACTAAACTAATTTGGTGGAGTGGTTATAATATGGTAGGAGTGGTTAGATATCCTGGTGAAATATAGCTTACTAACTAAACAACTATATATATATATATATATATCGAAAAAATAAATATTTTTTAAATGAAAAGGAGGAAAAATAAAAAAATTGCAACAAAGAAATAAAAATAATAATATAATTACTAATAATAATTTACTTGTTATTACTTGGTATTAAGGCATTACAGTAGTTTTAGCTGAAGTAAATGGAATAACAGGCACATATGGCATACTGCTATTTATTAAAATTATACATTTATACAAAAACATTTTACAAACTTATACAAAATAAAATAATTTATTTTGAAACAATTTAAAAACAATTCTCCAAAACATAATTGTAATTATGAGTAATGATGGATTAAGAGTTATTCCACTGTGACCTGTAATTCCTTTAGAGAGTATAGTGCTGCTCCATAATACACCGGAGGCACTGGTATACAATCATTCTTATTATTCTTACTTAAAAATTTTAAAATGTTTAAATGTTAAAATTAAAATTCATAACGTCACATTTTCCAAGACAAAGCAGAACATAACACCTCTACTCCTGATGTAGACAGTGTGGTACTCCTCCATATCTCCACCTCTAATATATATTTAGTGGTGTAGAAACTTTGATCTTTTTCTGCACAGTGTAAAAGCTCTAGTTCTCTTTTCAGCTCAGTGAATATTCATGAGGGGCCGACCAATAGAATCGCTCCAAACCTGCTTAGTAATAAACCTTGTTCTATCAGCTCCACTGCAGGGTAAGGAAGCTGCTCCACCCTCCTGTACAGCTCCACTCTGGAGGGGGTTAAGGTGGACTGTATAATTCTATGAGAGGGGTTTAAGGTGGACTGTATAATTCTATGAGAGGGGTTTAAGGTGGACTGTATAATTCTATGAGAGGGGTTTAAGGTGGACTGTACTATTCCATTCTGGAGGGTTTTAAGGTGGACTGTAATTCCATGAGAGGGTTTTAAGGTGGACTGTATAATTCCATGAGATGGTTTTAAGGTGGGCTGTATAATTCCATGAGAGGGTTTTAAGGTGGACTGCATAATTCCATGAGAGGGTTTTAGGTGGACTGTAAAATTCCTTGAGGGTCTAGTTTATAGTTTGGTGTTTTCATTTTTTTATTCTACAGTAGAGCTTTAAGATAAACTGGCTATGAGGAGAACCTGCTTGGTTGAGCCGGGTCTGAGCTTTTGACTGGTACTGTAAGTTTATATAGTAGCAGGAAATATTAACACGGCGGATGTGTTCAGTGTGCACAGCCCTCCCCTGTCCAGTCACTGCTTGTGCCATCATGGTACAGTCGTTCATTTTCCAATCCACTGCTTCTGGTAAATGAGGGTGTGTAAGACGCATGCTTGCAGTGGAAGCCTGATGGGGTGAGTAACAGCCCATTAGGACTGAGAATTCCCACAGACCCCGGACTATCCTACAGGGACCAACCCTTTCTGCTTTCCATGACGTCTGTATCATGTTCCTTTCCGCACAAGTGATGGAGCTGTAGGAGCTGCAGCCTGTCTGACTTCATACGTCTCGTTTCAGATCATCTGAAAAGCTCTGGTTAAGCTCAGCGTGTGGGGAGGTCTGCTGGTTTATCGGCTGTGGAGGAACAGCACACAATGTTACTCAGCTCTAAATCCCCTCCCCAACCCGACGTGAGCACTTATCGACAAGATGCTGTATTCGTACTAACAGATCATCCCTGTAGGCTTCTAGCAGCAGTCGTTGATGATGTTCCAGGTTCTTCCAGTGGTCACTGGTTTGACTGGTAACTTCTGGTAACTGGTGACTTCTGTTTCTCATTGCTAGTCTCATAGGACTGTAATAGATATGGGTTGTTCTATATTCAGTATTGTATAGAACCGTATATCCTTATCCTGTTTGTGCTCGTCTCTCCATCCACTGTGGGCCAAAGGTTCTTCCTCCTGCCCTGAGGGAACCACCTTCCTTACCCTGCAGTGGAGCTGATAGAACCAGGTTTATTACTAAGCAGGTTTGGAGCGATTCTATTGGTCGGTCCATCATGAATATTCACTAACCTGAAAGGAGAACTAGAGCTTTTACACTGTGCAGAAAAAGAGATCAAAGTTTTTACACCACTAAATATATATTAGAGGTGGAGATATGGAGGAGTACCATACCGTCTACATCAGGAGTAGAGGTGGTGTAGCAGGATACGGACTGGTTCAGACTCTCAGCAGGTGGAGCTCTTCAGTGTACCACTGTAGGGTCTATAGGATCACCTGTATAGAGGGGTGTACCTAAACCTTTGCTCGTGGTGCAGGTTCTCTGAGGAACACCTCAGTGACGGAAGGAGGTTTCAGCTGTATGGTGGATGTTCTGGATGTTTTGCTAAGATATGAAGTCAAGTACTCACACAGACGAAAAGGAGACAAATCAGGATCTTCACCGTGTCCATTTCGGCTGTTCAGGTGGAGCGCGAGAAGGTCATCGTCCAGAGGAAGGTGGATGAGTGGGCAAAGTCCAGAAATAAGAAGAGCTGAGCCGAGATCTTAATCTGCCAAAGGAACTCCCAGGTTTCAACTGACTGTCCAAACAGCATCAACACACACATCCAAGGCACTGGTAGGCATGTCAAGATGGAAGCTACAACCGAAAACCTCCATCCATGTCAGAACCTCCAAACGGACTCCTCCAGGCTGACCCTCGCGGACCCTCCTGAAGTTGTGAAACTGAAACTTCACACGAACGTCCAGTCTTCAAACGTGGACGATCCGCTGTGTGGTCAGGCGAATCATCCCCCACGCTGTCCGTCTGACTGCGCTGGCCGATCAGCTGGACGACCACGCGGCGGCCAAAGACAACACTACAAAGTCCAGGACTATTTTGGTGCGCTGTCTGCGTGCTCTCTTTTTTCAAGAGGCTGCAGCGTGCAGGCTGGGAAGTAGAGGAGGGTCCGCACTGAGCCCAGCTGGGCTGTTGCAGGGGGGGGTGGCTGTGGGATTTGAGGAATGCAGGACATTTGGGAAGAGCCAATAAGGAGACCTAGGGGATACTCCAGAAAGGTCAGGACACTCAGATGGCTTAGGGAAGCAGGTGGTCACAGTGATGATCTGGGTAGAACGTAGCCCCCAGACCTCCATGTCCACTTCTGTAGATTTCCGTTACAGCTACGAGGCTGATGTAGCTAACAAGTGGTGTCCTGCTTCACCTCACCATCCAGATAGCCCCAAACACAGTCAGTCACAGTCAGTGGTGTTGAGGTTCTGGACTCTGGGGTGGACAGCCAGTCCATTGTTCTGAGAACACCAGGAGCAGCTTCTGTGTTGGATGTGTCTGGACTCTCCTTTTCTCAGTGTGGAGCTTCTTGAACAGCTACACCTCCTTTCAGACCTCCATAGTGTGGAGGTGTCTCTCACAGTGGAAGAAGGATGGACAGACACACCTGTAGATCTGAAGCAGGAGTGCAGCTGGATGTTCTCCTCGCTCTCAGAGACGAAGGTGGTGTTTGTCTGATGGAGGACAGTGCTGGTGGGTCTACCAGGTCTTCCAGGTGGTTGTTAGGAGTCATATTGACTCTGTAGCTTTAAATCAGTTTTAGAAACTCCTTATGGAAGTGGATTGGAAGTCACTGGGGAAAAACTTGATGGTAGTAACTTGCATGAGAACAGCATGCATGAGGATGATGGGGCTGTAAATCCCTGTGGGGTGTGAGTGACGGGATCCATAGATTGGGAGGAGGTGCTACAGTGCAGGGAATGTCTCGTTCCATGTGTGGTAAATGGCTCCAGAGCAGATGCTAATGATTGGCTAAAAGGAGTGACTGAGTATGTGGGCGTGGCCAAAGACCATAGTGTGAGGAAGTAGCTGAATCTGCAGGTGTGTGGAAGCGTACGGTCATACGGGTCTACCAGCAGTGGATACAATCCCAGTCTACAGGGAATTCTCCTCGGAACTGTGCCAGGGACGGCCTCCACCACATCTGGACCACCTGACCAGTTCTCTGATGGAGGAGTGTCTGAACACTGATGTGGCTACATCCAGAAACTTGTACAGTCCATGCCCAATCCAGTCACCGCTGTTACTGGTGCTGGTGGAGGGGTTACAGAGCTTATCTGCGTCTATGGAGTTGTGTCTGAGGTCCAGCGCTCCCCAGTATGTAGGTCAGTGTGTGTTAAGGAGCATGGTCTACTCTGTCCAGTCAGCACTTAGAACGAAGTTAGACATTAAGGAAAGCTGTTTGTGTGTGACTGTGAGTGGTCATCTGTCTGCTGAGTGATTGCACATGACAGCAGTGTGCTGACACATTAGTGGTGAGGTCAGTTTGTGTGGTAGCTGTTTCAGATCTATGCACCTTTTGAAAGTAGGAAGCTGGTGCTCAGTGTTCAGAGCGTCCAGAGAGCAGTGCTTTGTTTTGACCAGGTGCTGCAAAAGGACTGCACAGGCGTTATTCTCCTATCAGTCCAGATAGCGTTGGTCATTAGGTCGAAGGCTGTTGCGCTGACTTCAAAGCCCAGTCTATGCACTGCACAGCTGCATGCTATAGCTCATGACATTCTTAAGAAACTCCAGAAGATGACTTTTTAGTTTAAGACATTCCAAAATGTCTAATCCCCAAGCCAGTAATTCCACTTTGTACCTGAAGAGGCAATAGTGAGTCACTGTTGCACAGTGTGGAAATAGTCCAACAGTAGCCCTTTTTGATCAAAAGAACCCTGGTTCTTGAAATGGTTCCGTTCAGGCTTTGTAGAACCTTGGTGGCATCCAGGGAAGCAGTCTGCATTCGTACCTACTTTTATTGGAACCAACAAATGTCAATGAATACGACATCAACGTCAACAGAGGGCGCTGCACAGCGGTACACAGCGGTACACAGTGGTACCAAGATGGTACCTGATTTTTGGACATTTCACTGCATCATCCACCAAGAGCAGCTAGTGTCTAAAAAGCTAAACTTGGACCACGTCATGAAACCCGTACTGGAAATTGTCAACTTTATCTGTACTCATGCCCTTAATCACAGACAGTTCAGAAATCTCATTGCAGAACTTGATGAAAACCTTCCTAGTGATTTGCCACTTCACTGCAACGTAAGGTGGCTTTCGAGAGGTAAGGTGATATCTCGTTTTTTTGGACTTTTGAACCAAGTCAAGTTGTTCCTTGAAGAAAAACACAAAGACTATCCTGAGCTCTCTGATCCCCAGTGGATTTTAGATCTGGCTTTTCTGGTGGACATGCTGCACCACTTGGACAGGCTGAACCTTGATCTCCAAGGGAAATTAAAGATGCTACCTGATCTAGTGCAGTCAGTATTTGCATTTGTTAACAAACTCAAGCTGTTTAAAACTCATCTTAAAATGGGAGAACTAACACATTTCCCATCTGTGTCAAATGCAAGTGCCCAAGCAGCTGAGGTCCTAAAACGGAGAACTGCACACTATGCAACTCTACTTGAAAATCTGCAGCAGAGCTTTGAGGACAGATTCCATGAGCTACAAGTGAAAAGGCCACAAATTACATTCCTTGTTAACCCCTTTGCTGCTGATTCAGATTGTTTGAAACCCCCACTGGTGACAGATGAAGCTGCATCTCAAATGGAGATGATTGAACTCTTTGAAGATGACAGACTCCGGTCTGTTCTGAGTGAAGGAACCCTGGATTTTTGGAAAATTGTGCCTATGGAGAAGTATCCCAATGTAAAACAAGCTGCACTGAAGCTACTGTCAATGTTTGGCTCAACATATGTTTGTGAAACAGTATTTTCCACCCTGAAACATGTGAAATCAAAGCATCGCTCTGTTCTTACTGATACACATGTGAAAGAACTGCTTCAAGTAGCATCAACTGAATACAAGCCAGATTTAAAAAAAAAAGGATTGTGGAAAACAAAGAATGCCAGAAGTCTCTCTAAATTTATCTACAAGACAGGTATGACATGACGTTTAAAAATGGTCAGTATAAGTTGTGGTTGCTGTTGTACCGATATTTGTTTGCACATATTTGTTTAAATTCATAACCTGCGGCTCCAGGTAGTTTTTTTTTTTTTCTGGCTCTTTGTGTCTGAAATGTTGGCCACCCCTGGTCTAGCCTATAGCTGTTAGCTCAAGACATCAACAAAGGGGGCCGTGCAGCGGTACAATGTGGTACCAAGATGGCGGAGCATATAGATCACCTGCGGCTTGTGTACTTCGTCCACCACTGTTTAGCTCTTAGCTGAAGACATCGTCAACAGAGGGCGCTGCACAGCAGTACACAGTGGTACCAATATGGCGGAGCGTACGGATCACCCATGGCTCGTGTACTTCGTCCACCACTGTCTAGCTCTTCGTTGAAGACATCGTCAACAGAGGGCGCTGCACAGCGGTACACAGTGGTAGCAAGATGGTGGAGCGTATAGATCACCTGCGACTCATGTACTTCGTCCACTACTGTGTAGCCCTTAGCTGTTAGCTCAAGACGTCAACAGAGGGCGCTGCACAGCGGTACACAGTGGTACCAAGATGGCAGAGCATATAGATCACCTACGGCTCGCGTACCTCGTCCACCACTGTCTAGCTCTTAGCTGAAGACATCGTCAACAGAGGGCGCTGCACAGCAGTACACAGTGGTACTGAGATGGCGGAGTGTATAGATCACCTGCGACTCGGGGACCTTGTCCACCACTGTCTAGCTCTTAGCTGAAGACATCGTCAACAGAGGGCGCTGCACAGCGGTACACAGTGGTAGCAAGATGGTGGAGCGTATAGATCACCTGCGACTCATGTACTTCGTCCACTACTGTGTAGCCCTTAGCTGTTAGCTCAAGACGTCAACAGAGGGAGCTGCACAGCGGTACACAGTGGTACCAAGATGGCAGTGCATATAGATCACCTACCGCTCGCGTACCTCGTCCACCACTGTCTAGCTCTTAGCTGAAGACATCGTCAACAGAGGGCGCTGCACAGCGATATACAGTGGTACCAAGATGGCGGAGCGTATAGATCACCTGCAGCTTGTGTACCTCGTCCACCACTGTCTAGCTCTTAGCTCAAGGGTAGTTTGGACTGTTACCTATTTGGACTTACATTCTCCTGGAGGACAGCAAAGCATGTGGGTGGAGGTCTCTCTGGATAAGAGTGTCTGCTACATGCTGTATACATGCATGTAAACCTCTCCTCGTGATGAAGTCCACTGAAACGAATGGTCTGAGACGAATGGACATTCCCTGTCTAGAGTTCCTCGTCTGGCAGCCTAAAAGACCTTCTCCATTCGGCACCTGTGTTGAAGGTCTGCCTTTGATCTGCAGTATTCCGTTACCGCTAACCATCATTTCATGTGACTTGCACACCAGAAACCAAACACCACGGTCTGAAACCGCCAGCGCCCGCCCCGCACAGTCATTGCAATCGATTGATTACCCAGTCGATGGGTTATCAGCGTGGTTATGGATTTCAGGACCTGCTCTCGCTGTTGTGCTTTGCTTTGTGTGTAAAGTGCATGTAAATGCAGGTTGTGACAGAGCAGCACTAAAATTAAGGCCAATTATGTCAAGTGTCTGGGTTCTGCACTCAGGACGCAGAAAGAGACGCCACCCCGTCATCTTCAATAGGGCAGCAGGGGAACTGGGCCTGTAGCGTTCAGACGCTGCCTCTGGGCCAGAGCCTGCGTGTTATTTTTAGGGGGTTGAATAAGGGGCTCTAATAAACAGCCCAGTTCTAAAACCTTGACCAATTAAAACACCACTACGGTGCTCTTTACTCATTAGCGGTAAATGCATGTCCCACAGAGCACACGTCACAGAATTAAGGCTACGCCGCATAATGAAGTCCACTTTACACTAACTGTATTTATCAACTCCACTCAGTTTGAGTCATGCCTGATGTTAGCATGGATTTAGCACTCTGCTAATTGGTGGGATAGAAGCTTCTATTAAGATAAGATAATCCTTTATTGATCCCACAGCGCAGAGGAAAGAACAGAAGTGTCAGGAAACATACAAGTAATAAATAAGATCTGTATACAAAAAGTAAAAATATATAATTAAATACTAAAAATTTCAACCCAGAATACAACAGTTTTATTGCACATAGAAGAAATAGACTAGTGTAGACAAGGACTAGTGTAGACATGGACTAGTGTGGAGATAGACTGCTGCAGAATTTGACAAGTGTAGAAATAGACCAGTGTAGTAATAGACTAGAGTAGGAATAGACAAGTGTAGAACTGACTCCTGTGGAAACACACTAGTTTAGAAGTAGACTAGTGTACAAATAAACTAGGGTAGAAATAGACTAGTGTAGAAACAGACTACTGTAGAAGTAGTCTAGTGTAGAAATAGTCTAGTGTAGAAATAGTCTAGTGTAGAAGTAGACTAGTGTAGAGATGTAGGAATAGACTAGTGTAGGAATAGACTAGTGTAGGAGGTAGACTAGTGTAGAGATGTAGGAATAGACTAGTGTAGAAATAGACTAGTGTAGGAATAGACCAGTGTAGGAATAGACCAGTGTAGGAATAGACCAGTGTAGGAATAGACTAGTGTAGAATAGACCAGTGTACAAATAGACTAGGGTAGAAATAGTCTAGTGTAGAAACAGACTACTGTAGAAGTAGACTAGTGTAGAAATAGACTAGTGTAGGAACAGACTAGTGTAGAGATGTAGGAATAGACTAGTGTAGAAATAGACTGGTGTAGGGACAGACTGGTGTAGAGATAGACTAGTGTAGGGACAGACTAGTGTAGGGACAGACTAGTGTAGGGACAGACTAGTGTAGGGACAGACTAGTGTAGGGATAGACTAGTGTAGGGATAGACTAGTGTAGGGATAGACTAGTGTAGGGATAGACTAGTGTAGGGATAGACTAGTGTAGGGATAGACTAGTGTAGGGACAGACTAGTGTAGGGACAGACTGGTGTAGGGACAGACTGGTGTAGGGACAGACTGGTGTAGAAATAGACTAGTGTAGAGATAGACTAGTGTAGAGATAGACTAGTGTAGGGATAGACTAGTGTAGGGACAGACTGGTGTAGGGATAGACTGGTGTAGGGATAGACTGGTGTAGGGATAGACTGGTGTAGGGACAGACTGGTGTAGAGATAGACTGGTGTAGGGATAGACTGGTGTAGGGACAGACTGGTGTAGGGACAGACTGGTGTAGGGATAGACTGGTGTAGAGATAGACTGGTGTAGGGACAGACTGGTGTAGGGATAGACTGGTGTAGGGACAGACTGGTGTAGGGACAGACTGGTGTAGGGATAGACTGGTGTAGGGACAGACTGGTGTAGAGATAGACTGGTGTAGGGATAGACTGGTGTAGGGACAGACTGGTGTAGGGATAGACTGGTGTAGAGATAGACTGGTGTAGGGACAGACTGGTGTAGGGATAGACTGGTGTAGGGACAGACTGGTGTAGAGATAGACTGGTGTAGGGACAGACTGGTGTAGGGACAGACTGGTGTAGGGATAGACTGGTGTAGAGATAGACTGGTGTAGGGACAGACTGGTGTAGGGATAGACTGGTGTAGGGATAGACTGGTGTAGGGACAGACTGGTGTAGAGATAGACTGGTGTAGAGATAGACTGGTGTAGGGACAGACTGGTGTAGGGATAGACTGGTGTAGGGATAGACTGGTGTAGGGACAGACTGGTGTAGAGATAGACTGGTGTAGGGATAGACTGGTGTAGGGACAGACTGGTGTAGGGACAGACTGGTGTAGGGATAGACTGGTGTAGAGATAGACTGGTGTAGGGATAGACTGGTGTAGGGACAGACTGGTGTAGGGACAGACTGGTGTAGGGACAGACTACTGAGGAAGGCCGGCTGTTATACAGTCTGACGGCGGGCGGGAGAAAGGATCTGCGGTACCTCTTCTCCACACACCCTGGGGCAGCAGCCGGGCACTGAAGGAGCTGCCCAGCGCTTCCAGAGAGTGGGACATGGGGTGGGACAGGTTCTCCAGCATGTGTTTAAACTTGGTCCTATTACACACATATTAACCAGCACACAAACCTGCAGAACCCAAACCTGTCCTGGCCAAGGGACGCCACTCGAGGTAAGGACGGAAATCAGAGCTAGATGGGTCGGGGCTTGTGGAGCGGAGCTGAATGGAGATTTCCATCATTCAAGAAAGAAGGTTCTGCATTCTCAGTGAGAGTTTCTCCATCTGAGTCCTGGTTCCCCTCAATGGTTCTCTATTTATGCTCTTAGGGAGTTTCTCCATCTGAGTCCTGGTTCCTCTCAGTGGTTCTCTCTTAATGCTCTTAGGGAGTCTCTCCTTCTGAGTCCTGGTTCCTCTCGGTGGTTCTCTCTTCATGCTCTTAGGGAGTGTTTCCCTCTGAGTCCTGGTTCCTCTCAGTGGTTCTCTCTTCATGCTCTTAGGGAGTCTCTCCTTCTGAGTCCTGGTTCCTCTCAGTGGTTCTCTCTTTATGCTCTTAGGGAGTGTTTCCCTCTGAGTCCTGGTTCTCCTCAGTGGTTCTCTCTTCATGCTCTTAGGGAGTGTTTCCCTCTGAGTCCTGGTTCTCCTCAGTGGTTCTCTCTTCATGCTCTTAGGGAGTGTTTCCCTCTGAGTCCTGGTTCCCCTCAGTGGTTCTCTCTTTATGCTCTTAGGGAGTCTCTCCTTCTGAGTCCTGGTTCCTCTCAGTGGTTCTCTCTTTATGCTCTTAGGGAGTCTCTCCTTCTGAGTCCTGGTTCCCCTCAGTGGTTCTCTCTTTATGCTCTTAGGGAGTTTCTACTTCTGAGTCCTGCTTCCTCTCGGTGGTTCTCTCTTCATGCTCTTAGGGAGTCTCTCCTTCTGAGTCCTGGTTCCTCTCAGTGGTTCTCTCTTTATGCTCTTAGGGAGTGTTTCCCTCTGAGTCCTGGTTCTCCTCAGTGGTTCTCTCTTCATGCTCTTAGGGAGTGTTTCCCTCTGAGTCCTGGTTCTCCTCAGTGGTTCTCTCTTCATGCTCTTAGGGAGTGTTTCCCTCTGAGTCCTGGTTCCCCTCAGTGGTTCCTCTCAGTGGTTCTTCCTCATGTTCTTAGGAAGTATTTCTTATGGCAGAAGTCAGTGTGGCCCAGATGAGGCTGAGTTCTGAGTCTTGGTTCCTCTCAGTGGTTCTTCACCTTGCTCTATGGGAGTTCCTTCTTTGGTGTCTTGGGTCCTTTCTATAAGTACCCTTCATGTTCTGCTCAAGTCTGAAATATCTGCTTCCCTCCCACAGCTGAAAGACGTGCAGTCAGAGGAGTTGGAGATGCTAAGTAGGAGTGACTCTATATATCCTAGTTGAATAGACCATCACCACTGTGCTCAGCGACTCCTGAATCTTGAACGTTAACCCGCAGACTTGTTTATTAGATTAGCTAGCTAGCAGAAGTGCTTGGTGATTAGCTACCAGCTAACTGGTGATTAGCTACTGAGCAAAGTCAACTCCCAACACTTTGCATGCTGCAGAAGCTACATAAGGCCCCAAGCCCCACCACCTTCTGAGTTCCAGTTTAACCTGGCTCCTGAACAAAGCTCTCATTCATGCCTTTCTTCTGGCTGACTGCGGCTCGGTACTCCGGCGGAGAGGAAAGTGCAGCGGTCTTGCTGACCTGCTTTGTCATTAACTTCCTTTCTGTTCCAGAGGGCGAGTGCTTGTCTTTCACGCAGGCTGCGATGGCTTTTCCGGCTTACGCAGACAGACTACGGCGCTCCTATTCACCGGCGTGTTCAGTAGAATGACGCGTGAAGCTCAGACAGCTCTGGAACACCTCGTCTTCACAGAAATACATTTTCCCCCAAATGAAATGATGTTCAGGATGGATTCCAGCCTTTCAAAGAGTAGACGGCAGTGTGCCGGTGGCGGTGCTCCATGTGCCCCCCACGACTTTTGGGATTTGGTCCACAGAAAAAGAATGACTACTGCCCAAAGTTTTACCCTACGCTCACACTAGCAGGCAACAAGTAGCCTACGTCGCTCCAGGTTTGACCTTTGTGGGTGTGTTTGAGGTCGTTGGGCGTGTACAAGGTCCAGGTAAGCTAGCTGGTTTTATAAAAGCACCTATTATTATTGATAAGGGAATTTACATAGAAGCTAAACTGCTTGCATGTGTGGCTAGCTACATTGACTTGTTAGCATGCTGGCTAACCTAGCTAGCTTTCGATGTAACCTAACTCACCAGAGGCTCCAACAATACCCGCTACATTCTTCCCCACTATATAAACTGGGGAAAGAGGAAACAGCGGTTATGGGATTCTCCTCCATGTTCATGAACCACATACTGGTAGGAACCGAAAGCTCAGAGATCAGAAACTAGGGGGACCATGGACCCCTGTGTCTACGATTGGCGAGGATGGTTTGAAACGGAGTTCTGGAGGCCGTTCTGTTAATTTAACCACCAGTCATGTTCAACAAAAGCAGATCTAGTACAATATCTGAACTGGAGTTTGGGAGACATGGTTCCAGTAGTGTAGAGAATCAAACAGAACTGAGGGGTTCTGGTCCAACACAAACCCAGAACCTGTACACCTGGAGAACCTGATCACTTACAGGTGGGACTCTAGTGCTGTGTACATACAGCTCTGGAAATAAATCAGAGCCCACTCCAGTTCCTTCCTAAACCAGCATCTCCACATGTACAGCAGGTTCTCAGTGGGGAACCGAAGGTTGGGTTCTAGCTTTACTGGCAGATACAGTGAGCGTGAGTGGTTCATAAGAACAAGTTCCAGCAGCAAACACACAGGACAACACAGCTACAGACTGGCAGAGGGCCAAACCCACTCTCTACTGACCGTGATGAGCGCCACCTCATTCCAATGTCCCTTACCCAGCGTAAGATGACCTCGAGTGACCTACAGAGAGACTGGCGAGCGGTGGCTGGGGTGAAACGCACAGCGAGCATGGTTCTAAAAACAGGCTTCTGGAGGTCATTAGTGATTTTCTAAATACACAGATCTAATACAATATCTGATCTGGAGTTTGGGAGACATGGTTCCAGTAGTGTAGAGAACCAAACAGAACCAACACAAACCCAGAACCTGCACACCTAGAGACACTGATCAGTTACAGGTGGTGTTTTATATTTTCCCAGACGTTTTATACACATACATACATACATACATACATATATATATATATATATACACATACATATATATATATATATATATATATATATTATATATATATATATATATACATTTATTGTCTGGCTTATAAAGGCTTGCTTATGAAATTGCCTATTGCTTTATTCATAAACTGTCCAGTGCAGCTGGAGTGTTCAAAAACAGCAACGAAGGCAACCCTGTTTGTCATGACAGTGATGGACGCCGGGTGGACATGTATGACGTTCCCGGGCTTTTCTTCTGCCTGGATGCTCTAAGCGAAGAGTATTTTCACTCTGCAGGTCATTTTTAAAAGATGAAAACAGAGCCGTACATGCGCCGCTCAAATCCCACAGACCGGGCTGCGGGCTGCTGAGCACTGTAACGTTCAGAGGCAACATGAAAGCCAAGCTCAGAGATTCGCTCGGTTCTCGCCGGCAAAGCACTCAAACAGGATCAGATGTGACAGCTTTGCCTGTTCAGTCAGGCATGCTAACGCCACATGATGATAGCGCTATAACAGAGGACTTCCAAGAGCCAGGCAGGCACCCAGAAACGGCCGGCCGCTTGATCTCCCGAGTGACACTGGCCTTATTCTCCGTTTGTGGAGGTAGTAACACACCAGTGGAGCCCAGAGAAACAGACGTCCAGTTTTCCCAGCAAACTGGGATGAAAACGGATTGTATCCACCTGAACGAGACAGGTTAAATGAAGAAGGCAGGGGTCTTTAGCCATCAAAGCTGCACAGCAATGTTCACAGTGGAACACTGAAGGATGTACAGAGCGCTCAGGTTCTTATTCTGCTGAGCTCTGTACTCTTTAATCTTTTCAGGAAACTCACTTTCAGTTTGCAGACGCACCTCCACAGTTCAGTCTGGTTCAGCATCTTCTACGTCCTCTCACCATCCAGATAACCCCAACACACAGTCAGTGGTGTTGAGGTTCTAGACTCTGGGGTGGACAGTCAGTCCATTGTTCTGAGAACACCAGCAGCAGCTTCTGTGTTGGATGTGTCTGGACTCTCCTTTCTTAGTGTGGAGCTTCTTGAACAGCTACACCTCCTTTCAGACCTCCATAGTGTGGAGGTGTCTCTCAGAGTGGAGGAAGGATGGACAGGCACACCTCTGGGTGTTCTCAGATCTGGAGTTTCTGGAAGTATAAAGGCGGATTAAAAACACAAGATGTTCTTCCATGACCCGGTTGGAGCTCCCCTAGAGAGAATGAGCATGAACTGCACCTATAAAAAGCACTGCAATTAAATTCTCTAAAAAGTCTTAAAATTCTCATTTTGAGTTTGTTTTTAGCTTGTTTTTGTCATTTACCTTTATTATTAAAATTCTCAGAATTTATAATTTACATTTTTTATTTAATTTTTTAACATTTATTTGGTATTAAACAAATGGAAGAACTAAATAAAAATAAATAAATAATAAAATAAATAAAATGAACATTTTTATCAGGCAGGTATACCGGCATCGATGATTGAAACAGAAACATAAATAAATAGAGCATCTGCTAGTCACATCCACACAAAACTGACAAATGTACCTTGTCTCCATTATAGTTATGTCTATTCGTCCGTGTCTTTACAAGATATGGCTGGGTCTTCCAGACAAGTGTTTACTGGAATGATCCCATTGTTCCATGACATTATCACTTGTCCGGTTCAATCTCTCCAGCCTCTAAAATTCTCAGAAAAAAAAAAAACCAACATATTTTAGGTGATTCTTGCAAACCAAATGTTCTCACTATACTGGTAAATAATGTGGCCTGTTTAAGCTAATTTCCTAAAATTAGCCAAATTATATTGAGAAAATGTGGCTTATAAAATTAGACCGTAAAAATAGTATGAATTCTCTGGAAATAAGCTGAACAGTCTTAAACTGATTTAAAATGAGAATTTTAAGGACGTATCAACTATATATCACTTTGGTGGTGAAGTACACACTGAATTTCTATTGCCTTAATCGGAACCTAAGATTGAAAAGTGCCTCTCTTTGAAAGCTATTTGAATGTAACTTCCATACTGTGTGTTTAACAACAGGATTCCTGCCTGCAGTCTTATGTTTGGGTGCACCTAAACTAGCTTGTGCACTTCTCTGGGTTTTAAAAGTGACAAACTGGATCCGCTAAATGGACCTCACATTGTTAGCAAGTAGGCTAACACAAGGATTTGGTACCGAGGTCTCAAATATTAAAATACCTAAGCCGATAAACATCCCCTTACAAACACAGCAGGGCTAAAATAGAGCTTTAATCAGACCTAAAGTTCTAGTCCTAACCTGAAAACAGCCTGAGCACTTTGAGAGAGAAAGTCTGAAAGTGACCTTTGAACCATGATCAGACCTAATCTGACCTGAACCATCACGTTTTGGGTCTGACACTGACAAACAACAAACTCTCACAACAACAACAAGCTCAACAAACATTCGGTTATTCTATTTTAGAATCTAAAACTGAACAGAAGCAGAGCAGTATTCTATCCAAACCTGACCCAACCCAACCCCACCCAACCCAATATGACCTAACCCATCATGTTTTAAACTGAATCTGACCTGAGCCCAACAAAATGCTGTCAGAACCTGACCCGACACAATACGACCTGACCCATCATTTTATGAGTCTGAATCTGACCTGAGCCCAACAAAATTCTCTTTGAACCATGATCAGACCCAATCTGACCTGAACCATCACGTTTTGGGTCTGACACTGACCTGAGTTCAACAAAAATTTGGTAATTCTATTTTAGAATCTAAAACTGAACCATAGCAGAGCAATATTTTATCCAAACCTGACCCATGTTTTAAACTGAATCTGACCTGAGCCTACAAAATGCTGTCAGAACCTGACCCGACACAATACGACGCAACCCATAATTTTTTTTTTTACCTGACCTGAGCCCAACAAAATTCTGTTGAACCCAACTCAGACCCAACTTAGACTCAACTCAGACCCAACTCAATGCCACCCACCTGATCAAGCCCAATCCAAACCATCATGTTGATCAGACCCAACCCGACCAGACCCATCATGCTTTGAGTCTAAACCAACCTGAGCTTCACAAAAGTCTGCCTGAACCTGACCCAACCCGACCATTTAGAGTCCAAAACTGACTGGAGCCTAACAAAATTCTGTCCAGACCAGACTGACCAGAACCTGCCCATCAGGGTCCAAAGTCTCAAACTTAAAACGTATAATTCTGCTTTAATGAATTTGTCCATCATATAAACAGGACAGCCAGTGGGTTGTGCACGTGACATATGGCCACCATGCCCATGAAGTCTGATCAATAATTACTAACGTTTATTAAATTATATTAGTTAATATTTCTGATAAAATCTACTTAATAAAATAATAATAGAAAATCTGACTGACTGTGACAAGCCAACATGGTATTCCTCATGGCCTGAGAGTTCAAACTTTAGCACTAAATCCCGGTTGCTAAGTTAGCTTAGCTGGCTAGCTGATAAAAGCAGCACACTATCAGACCAGCCACAATGTAAAGGTTCTATGTTGCTCTGTAAGTGTTAATGATTTGGGAGAACATAAATTAGTAATGTAGGTTCATAAAATTAGAGGTTATTAAAGATTATGTCTGGAAATAAACACCACATGCTAGCTAACTACTGATTAGCAGCTCTAATGTGGTCCATGCCGCCTGCACGAATTTTGGAGAAAATGTCAGTATCAATTAGTGATGAAAGTTTTCTAAACTAAGACAAGGCCGGCGAGGACTGTGCTCACCGCTGACTGGGAGAAACATGTTGCCGCAGCTAGCTCTCTGAAACATTCTGCTCGGCCTCTGTACTGAACCCGCTAATTACCACTAATTAGTGCTCAGCCTTCCACCCGGATTCAGACCCGAAGCTGTTCGGCTGAGCCTGCAGAGAGCTTAGAAACCCAGAGCAGCTGCTAGTAGTGGGGATGCGGCTACAGCCAAAGCTAACGCTAACTCTGGATGGCAGGGCCTGGCCACGATAGCACGCCACAGCACGGCTTCCTGTAGGGACGCCTGTCAGGCATGCTAATGAGTCACTTTCCATTCCTAATTTACTCCTCCGTTCATCACATCAGCAAAGCTCAAGACCCCGGAGAGACACGAGTTTATCGTTCCCATCGTTTTGGGAAGGGGATGTGATCAGGGATACAGCTAGGCAGGGCTGGCGAGACAACTTCGGCATTACAATGTCGCCGATTTAGACCAGCAATATTAAGTTTGTATTGAGACAGTACCTGGTAACTTTGTAACTTTGAGTCCCGGTAGCCTAACTATTGAAGGACTGGGATTACAGGTTTATGGGTTTGAGTTCGATTTGGGATGCTGGATAGGTTTCGAGTCCTATTTGTGGTGTTGGATAAAACACTAGGATTATGGATTTATGGGTTGGAGTCACATGTGTGGTGTTGGACAAAGCACAGTGATTAAGGTTTTGAGTCCACTTTGGGGTTTTGCATAAGGCACTGGGATTATGATTTTAAGACCTATTTGTGGTGTTGTATAAAGCACTGGGATTATGGGTTTATTGGTTTGAGTCCCATGTGGGATGTTGGATAAAACACTGGGATTATGGGTTTGAGTCACTTGTTGGGTGTTGGATAAAACACTGGGATTATGAGTTTGAGTCACTTGTTGGGTGTTGGATAAAACACTGAGATTATGAGTTTGAGTCACTTGTTGGGTGTTGGATAAAACACTGGGATTATGGGTTTGAGTCCCTTGTTGGGTGTTGGATAAAACACTGGGATTATGGGTTTGAGTCCCTTGTTGGGTGTTGGATAAAACACTGGGATTATGGGTTTGAGTCCCTTGTTGGGTGTTGGATAAAACCCTGGGATTATGAGTTTGAGTCACTTGTTGGGTGTTGGATAAAACACTGGGATTATGGGTTTGAGTCACTTGTTGGGTGTTGGATAAAACCCTGGGATTATGAGTTTGAGTCACTTGTTGGGTGTTGGATAAAACACTGGGATTATGGGTTTCAGTCCCTTGTTGGGTGTTGGATAAAACACTGGGATTATGGGTTTGAGTCCCTTGTTGGGTGTTGGATAAAACCCTGGGATTATGAGTTTGAGTCCCTTGTTGGGTGTTGGATAAAACCCTGGGATTATGAGTTTGAGTCACTTGTTGGGTGTTGGATAAAACACTGGGATTATGGGTTTGAGTCCCTTGTTGGGTGTTGGATAAAACACTGGGATTATGGGTTTGAGTCCCTTGTTGGGTGTTGGATAAAACACTGGGATTATGGGTTTGAGTCACTTGTTGGGTGTTGGATAAAACACTGGGATTATGGGTTTGAGTCACTTGTTGGGTGTTGGATAAAACACTGGGATTATGAGTTTGAGTCACTTGTTGGGTGTTGGATAAAACACTGGGATTAAGAGTTTGAGTCACTTGTTGGGTGTTGGATAAAACACTAGGATTATGAGTTTGAGTACTATTTGGGGTGTGGGACAAAGCACTGGTATTATGGGTTTATGGGTTCTAGTCCCTTGTGGGATGACAGATAAAGCATTGGGATTATGGACTTGAGTCCCATTTGGGGTGCTGGATAAGGCACTAGGATAATGGGTTTATGGGTTTGAGTTCCATTTGTGGTGTTGGATAAATTATTGGGATTATGAGATTATGGATTCCAGTCCCATTTGTTGGTGTTGGATAAGGAGTTGCGATTATGATATTGGATAAATTGTTGCGATTATGAGATTATGGATTTATGATATTATGAATTCTAGATTTTGAGATTATGGATTCCAGTCTCATTTGTGGTGTTAGATACTGTGTTGTGATTATGAGATTATGGATTCAAATCCCATTCGTGGTGTTGGATAAGGCACTGGCATTATGGGTTTGAGTCCTATTGGGGATGTTGGGCTAGCAGAGTGGTGCAGTAGAAGCATACTGACCCTATAGTCTGGGCAAGTGTGTTTACTGCCCCCTAGTGTGTATTTGAGTGTTTGACTGCACGGATGGGCTAAATGTGGAGGACAAGTTCCTCTGTGTGCAAACACAACTAGCCAGAAGCCCCACATTGTAAATTAATTACATGCATGTTTTTCAACTTCTGACCATTTTTTCCTGAAATTGAATCACGACCAAGTCCACCCACAAGCATCCACGTGATGGTAGGGCGAAGGCTAGATTGTGCTTCCTCTGAGGCAGGTGCAGATCCACCACATTCCTGCTAACATAACAGCTTGACAGGCTTAAAGAGGAGCGCTAACGGCTAAGTCTGTTACATTAGACTTGGCTAACATAATGAGCGATGGACCACTATGGAATTATGCTTTCTGCTACTTCCAGATGGCTGTAGCATCACCAAGGACTGATCTCGCGATCTCCTGATTAGCTCCTTGCAGAGATGCATGTTTCTGAGGTTTAGTTTGTATACGTGTCCTCACTGTTCCCTCAGAATATTCCACACATTGTTTTTTGGTCAGGAACTACTTCACTCGTCTTGGCCTGGCAGGCGGAGAGCTTATATTGTTGATGATAGTGCTAATGCCTAGACTGCTGCACCACTCAGGAACTCCATGCATATGTTTAGCAGCAGGAAGTAAGCCATCCGCGAGGCAGGCTCAGATAAAACCAGCCATTATCAGAGTGAAAGTGCAGAACTCAGAGTTTTGCAAAGGAAATGGCTTCTGCACTGTGGAGAAAGTTTCTTTTAGAGATATTTAGCATCAGCACACTTGACAGGAAGCATGCAGGATTTCAACGGAAAGTGAATGAGTGAATAAGTAAATGAATTTATAATCTCTTATTAGCATAAATCTGTAAACTAGGCTATTTTAAACAAACAAATCAGTGACTTCAGTAGTGACTGGTGGCAATTCTATTAGCAGGGAACGATGATTTCTGTAAAATTACTTGTGTGGGTCATATCGCCCCCTACGCTTCCTGTAGTGTATTACAGTCTGTCAGAATGACCGTGTGGGTCGTATCGCCCCCTACACTTCCTGTAGTGTATTACAGTCTGTCAGAATGGCCGTGTGGGTCATATCGCCACCTACACTTCCTGTAGTGTATTACCAAATGGTCTTGCTTTGGTTTGGAAGCCAGTGTTGATGCAGGCTTGCGTGTTAAGGTGGTGTTGAGATAATTGAAGGAGTCTCAATAAAAAGTAATACGATGCTCATTATTCACTATTGTCAGGCAAGAAATGAACGCGATCGATACAGTCATACATCTGCCGTCTGTTACATAAGCGCCAAACGTCTACAGCCTATCATTTGTTCTAACAATGCACTTCTCTTTCTGAGCCGTGAGCTGTTTCTAGCATGCGGTGGTGGGCCGAGAGGATGTTTTGTCACCTGAACATCAACAGTCCCCTGTAGGCGTCAAATGCATATTCATTGTGGAGCTGAACTGTGTGAAAGCTGAGCAGCGGCCATTAAACTGCAGTATTCCTCTGGCGGCTTTGGCTGGACTGAACTGTTGACACTGCAGGGATTAAGTGATGTGGTTAATGAGTGGGCGCTTACCAAGGACTGAAAAAACAAGGGGCAAAATTGAAATTCCTGTCTCCCACTTCGCCGGTCTGACGTGAGTGTAGCTCTGTCGCTGTTCCTACCGGACTGATATATGCAAATGAGCTCTGGTCTAATTTTCAGTTTTACTAGTACTGGATAAGATATTTAATCATTTGGAATTACAGCCATTGGTCATATAATCGCAGACTTGACCCTAACTGGACGAACTGACCTCATAAAGAACACAAAGATTTGTTTTAATACAATAATGCAAACCATATGCGGTCCATGACGGCTAAAGTCTGTTACCCAACACCATCACCACGGAGTTTGGCCTCAATGCTTTGCCAGGCCTTTACAGTAGCCGCCTTCTGTTGCTGCATGGTTGTGGGTCTTTATTCTCAGTCAAGTGTAATGTGTTAGTGTGCTGTAAGTAGTGTGTCGGTGTACAGTAACTCAGTAAGTGTAATGTGTTAGTGTGCTGTAAGTAGTGTGTCGGTGTACAGTAACTCAGTAAGTGTAATGTGTTAGTGTGCTGTAAGTAGTGTGTCGGTGTACAGTAACTCAGTAAGTGTAATGTATTAGTGTGCTGTAAGTAGTGTGTCGGTGTACAGTAACTCAGTAAGTGTAATGTGTTAGTGTGCTGTAAGTAGTGTGTCGGTGTACAGTAACTCAGTAAGTGTAGTGTGTTAGTGTGCTGTAAGTAGTGTGTTGGTGTACAGTAACTCAGTAAGTGTAGTGTGTTAGTGTACTGTAAGTAGCGTGTTGGTGTACAGTAACTCAGTAAGTGTAATGTGTTAGTGTGCTGTAAGTAGCGTGTCGGTGTACGGTAACTCAGTAAGTGTAGTGTGTTAGTGTGCTGTAAGTAGTGTGTTGGTGTACAGTAACTCAGTAAGTGTAGTGTGTTAGTGTACTGTAAGTAGCGTGTCGGTGTACGGTAACTCAGTAAGTGTAATGTGTTAGTGTGCTGTAAGTAGTGTGTCGGTGTACGGTAACTCAGTAAGTGTAAA
This sequence comes from Prochilodus magdalenae, assembly GCA_024036415.1. Lineage (NCBI taxonomy): Eukaryota > Metazoa > Chordata > Actinopteri > Characiformes > Prochilodontidae > Prochilodus > Prochilodus magdalenae. The sequence goes on along the minus strand of JAMWET010001519.1, from coordinate 59,854 downwards.
GTGTTAGTGTGCTGTAAGTAGTGTGTCGGTGTACGGTAACTCAGTAAGTGTAATGTGTTAGTGTGCTGTAAGTAGTGTGTCGGTGTACGGTAACTCAGTAAGTGTAATGTGTTAGTGTGCTGTAAGTAGTGTGTCGGTGTACGGTAACTCAGTAAGTGTAATGTGTTAGTGTGCTGTAAGTAGTGTGTCGGTGTACAGTAACTCAGTAAGTGTAATGTGTTAGTGTGCTGTAAGTAGTGTGTCGGTGTACAGTAACTCAGTAAGTGTAATGTGTTAGTGTGCTGTAAGTAGTGTGTCGGTGTACAGTAACTCAGTAAGTGTAATGTGTTAGTGTGCTGTAAGTAGTGTGTCGGTGTACAGTAACTCAGTAAGTGTAATGTGTTAGTGTGCTGTAAGTAGTGTGTCGGTGTACAGTAACTCAGTAAGTGTAATGTATTAGTGTGCTGTAAGTAGTGTGTCGGTGTACAGTAACTCAGTAAGTGTAATGTGTTAGTGTGCTGTAAGTAGTGTGTCGGTGTACAGTAACTCAGTAAGTGTAATGTGTTAGTGTGCTGTAAGTAGTGTGTTGGTGTACAGTAACTCAGTAAGTGTAATGTGTTAGTGTGCTGTAAGTAGTGTGTTGGTGTACAGTAACTCAGTAAGTGTAATGTGTTAGTGGGCTGTAAGTAGTGTGTCGGTGTACAGTAACTCAGTAAGTGTAATGTGTTAGTGTGCTGTAAGTAGTGTGTCGTGTACAGTAACTCAGTAAGTGTAATGTGTTAGTGTGCTGTAAGTAGCGTATTGGTGTACAGTAACTCAGTAAGTGTAGTGTGTTAGTGTGCTGTAAGTAGCGTGTTGGTGTACAGTAACTCAGTAAGTGTAGTGTGTTAGTGTGCTGTAAGTAGCGTGTTGGTGTACAGTAACTCAGTAAGTGTAGTGTGTTAGTGTACTGTAAGTAGCGTGTTGGTGTACAGTAACTCAGTAAGTGTAATGTGTTAGTGTGCTGTAAGTACTGTGTGGGTGTACAGTAACTCAGTAAGTGTAATGCATTAGTGGTTCTAGCTAATGGAACCTGTTCTCCTGCAGTGTTCTGTGCTGATCTCTACTTTAACTCAGCTACATGCTTCCACCTCTGCTGGGACGGCGCTCACAGATGTTTCCTATTCAGCCTAAGCTGACCTTCCTGTTCCTGGGTGTTACCAGCGGTCTACTGTTTAACCCTCGAGAGCCTTTCCCGTGCATGAAGCCCTCTGTTGATTGTAGACGATGACCATGTTGTGCTGACCTCCTCTAGAAGGTCCGTGACCTCACTGGCTTCCTGTAGGTGCCTGTATTAGATTTAACCTCTCATGCTGCCTACAAACCCAGGAAAGGACCGCCCACTCATGACAAGGGTTAGGAGTTGATCTAGACCTCGAGCCTTTTGAGCTTTAAGTACAGTTGGCTTGACCGCCGTCCCTCAAGATGCATGGAAGACAAGCGTCCAGACTCTTCTCTGTCCTGGAGTCCAGGTGGTGGGATGAACTCCCCCTGGTTATCTGAACAGCAGAGTCTCTCTCGGTCTTCAAACCCAGACTGAAGACCGTCTGAAGGTACAGCACGTAAAGAACTCTGGGTTCTTCTCTCTAGGTCTGAGTGCTGGGTTGGGGTTGCCAGGTAGTGCTCCACTGCTCTATTTAACTCTGGGCTCATCTCTCTAGTTCTGAGCGCTGGGTTGGGGTTGCCAGGTAGTGCTCCTGTGCTGTATTTAACTCTGGGCTCATCTCTCTAGTTCTGAGCGCTGGGTTGGGGTTGCCAGGTAGTGCTCCCCTGCGGTATTCAAATCTGGGATCTTCTCTTTAGATCTGAGCGTTGGGTTGGGGTTGCCAGGTAGTGCTCTTTTGCTGCATTTAACTCTGGGCTTAGTTCTCTAGGTCCGAGTGCTGGGTTGGGGTTGCCAGATAGTGCTTCCCTGCCGTATTTAACTCTGGGCTCATCTTTCTAGGTCTGAGTGCTGGGTGGGTGTTGCCAGGTAGTGTGTCCCTGCTGTATTTAACTCTGGGTTCTTCTCTCTAGGTCTGAACGTTGGGTTAGGGTTGCCAGATAGTGCTCTTTTGCTGCGTTTAACTCTGGTCCAGGGAGAACAGGATTAGTCCAGAGGTGGTAATCGGTCAGTCAGTGAGGAGTTGTGGAGGCCGCAGCTCTTGGGAAGAAGCTGTTTCTCAGTCAGGTCAGCCTAACGATGGTCCCCTTCCCTCACACCTAACACAGGCATGGTAAACACTCGGAGTCATCTCCAGACCTTTGGAACAGTGAAGGTGCAGGCCACACAGGGCCAGGCTTTTAAAGCCTGGATACACGGAGGGCCTGTGTTACCTCTGGCTGTAACTCCTAACCGGTTAATGCTATATGGCGTACAGCCGGCTGTTGAATTAAAGCTGAAAGGCCGCACTTCAAATCACATCCTGACTGCTTCATTTCAGATCCATTGTGGTGGACTATAGAGGCACGGCAATCTGCAGGCAATCTTCCTGGACGTCTTGCAGCATTCAGAGGAGAGCGAGGGTAATAATGCTGGGGAGGAGCAGACTGTGTGCGGACATGTCTCTCTCCGAGCGGGGAACTGTGCTGCGTTCAGGAGCGTGTTATTTTACTGGGAATGAGGGATTTGTTGAATCCTCCACTAAACTCAGCATCACTTTAGAAACCCAGCAGGATCGCTTCCGTAGCTGTGGAGCTGAACTTTACGCCTCCTTTCATCAGACAATAGCAGAGATTGATCACGAGCTGGAAGACGAAGGCTGCTATGTCCGGTCTCCCGTGGCTGTCAGACAGGAGAGGAGGAGAGGATGAAGCTTGAGGAATTGTTGGAGGTGATGCACACTGTCCACGTCTCCTTCCACCAGCAGATGGAATTTCCCAGGCGTGGCTTCCTCTAAAGTGCTTCTCCATGTTTTAGTCCCAGTAATATGACTGCCTGGCTTTGCCACTGTTCATGTGCTGATTGCATCCGTAATATCAGATTCAGACAGCGCAGGTGTGTGTGGAAGGAGATCGGAGCACTGTGGGCATGGACAGATTTATCTGATGGATTAAAAGTCATTTTCCCAAAGGAAGATACGGAACACTGTAAACACCAGGCGCCCGCGCTCTCGGGCGGGTGTGCATGGGTGGAGTTTCATGCAGCCGCTCTGAGACGCCTCCATCTGTGCACTTGGGCCGTTTCTCTACTCCGTCAGGTCTGATTCAGCTCAGGCAGGCATGTAGATGGGGAAAATCTCAGGAAGTCTGCTTAGGTCATACTCCTGCTGTGCTGTTCAGTGGGTGGAGCTGCTAATGGAGATTTTGGGAGGTTTTTTGTTTTGTCAATAATACATTGTATGACCAGCAAGGCCTCACAAGGCCTAAAGCAGTTCGGACCTTGTTTCTAGATCTATAAAGATAATACAGGTTTAACAGCTCAGGCAGTTTTCATGTCATTAGGAACCATGTCATTCGTTTGTATCTATGAACAAAGGAACATCTCACTTTCAGCTCAGTGCTGTAGAAGCCCACTGAGAACTGTTCAGCTGCTTTTAAACCCTTGAGGCCTCAGAAGGCCTAAAGCAGTTTGGACCTTGTTTACAGACAGAGAGGTAAAACTTACAGGAAGTGGGAGTTTATCTTCAGGTCTTCATTCACCATAAATAATCAGCAGTGGTCTATTAACATTATAGAGGCTGAGGCTTATGTGTACAGGCCCTTATAGCATGAGGAGCCATTGTGGAACACAGAAGTGAGATTAAAGGCCTTACAATAAATCAGAAAGCCTCCAAGTGTTTAGATCATTAATCAGGGGCCTGAGACAGACATGTGTACCAAGTTTCATTGAGATTGACCTTTGACCCTTGGTTTTATAAGCTGTAATTTCTGAACGAATAGGTAAAAATAGCAGACCAGTAGTCCATTTTCTGACACAACATGTAATTACAAAGTTATGCAGGACTGAGAGCTGAATCAAATGACCTCAGACGTTTGGCTATGGATTGTGTAATAACATTGTAATAAGCATTTTAGTGATTTCAAGTGTTTAAGTGCTATAGCGCCCCCTAAAGGCCAAACTGCACCAAATTTTGTACATCTCATCAGACGCTTAGTTGCCACATGTCTATTAAATACTGAGTTGATCTGAGTAAAGGCTGAGGAGTTATAGCAATATAGGCTGTAAATTCCAAGGCCGAAGTGGTTTGCTGATTTATAGAAGCCATGCTAAGTACAAAAGTCAACTTTTTTTTGATAATTATTTACCTAGAGACTCCACAGAGTATTTTAAGACCAGTTTGGAACGGCTGTGGTCAAAATCCAGGGACTAGGTCGAAAAGTAGCATTTTTGAACATTTGTTGATGAAAAAATAACTATGGATTTTTTTTTTTAACACAATTATATTAACAAAATTACAAATACAAAATTGAGATTAGGTTGAATTTTGTATGAGATACACCCGATTTTCCAAAATAGCGCCACCTAGTGGCCAAATCTTTTGAAAATTTACTGGCTGATGCAAAGTCCTTCCAAAGACATACCAGTGAAGTTTCATGCTGATTGGTTAATGTTAAGCCTATCAAATGACTGCAGAAATCTGATTGGCTAATGGCGTCCATAATTTTTAATGTATCAAATTGTCCTCAAAGATTCACTTATAGACTGTGTCAAAGATGAAGCGTGCAAAGTTTCAGCTCGATCGGACTTACGGTTGCTGAGAAACAGTTATGTAGCATTTATAGCACCACCTATAGATGTAAATGCGCCAAACTTGATAGGCCACCTCAGAATCATGTTCTGAACCAAATTCCAAAGTTTCAAATTTTTTGGATGAAGCATGTTAGAGTTACAGAATTTTTAATTAAGTCAGTATTTTCTCGAAAGGGTTCATTTGCATATGGCAGCCATCTTATTTACAAAAGTCGACATGTTTTTGATAATTATTGAGGTTCAGTGTCTGGAGAATTAGTTAGCAAAAGTAGGTTTTGCATATTATGCTAATTAGAACAAGATCTAATAGTCCAAATGGCAAAGTGATAGGTTTTGACCCAAGGAACCTGGGAAAAATGTAATTTTGTCTGGCAAACTTTTGGTTTAGGAGTTATAAGCCAAAACGTGGCCACAAGCGCCACCTTGTGGCCAGTTGGTGCCATTCTTTGTGGCTGAGTCATTTCACCCCTACTGTACCTTCAGTCCAAGTCTGGTGTCTCTAGGCCTTACGGTCTTTGCTCTACGTAGCGTTTCAGCCCAGAAAAAGAAAAATAATAAGAAGAAGAAAAATCCTAACAAATACAATAGGGTCCCTGCACTACGCGCTAGGACCCTAGTAATAATAATAATAATAATGTATTCGTAGAGCACCTTCAGAAAACTGAAAGTGCTTAACTGTACATGTGCCTAACATGCTGTAACTTCAGATTTTCCCCAGAGAGGGCACCAAATCCCCCAATTCCTAAACAGTGTAACTTTAAAGATGAATTGGAACAATGAACTTTCATGGCCACGCCTGTAAAGCTGGTAAGCTCCACCGAGACCCTGTCAGATTAATTAGACTGATGACCCTCGATTGAATAATTGTGGAACAAGTTGGAATTATGATTCTTCAATGAACACCTTTGGGATGAGTTGGGGTGATGAACCTCCACTGAACACCTCTGGGAGAAGTTGGAGAAATGACTCTTACTGAACACCTTTGTGATGAGTTGGAATGATGAACCTCCACTGAACACCCCTGGGAGAAGTTGGAGTAATGACTCTTACTAAACACCTCCGGGATGAGTTGGAATGATGAACCTCCACTGAACACCCCTGGGAGAGGTTGGAGAAATGACTCTTACTGAACACCTTTGGGATGAGTTGGAATGATGAACCTCCACTGAACACCCCTGGGAGAAGTTGGAGTAATGACTCTTACTGAACACCTTTGTGATGAGTTGGAATGATGAACCTCCACTGAACACCCCTGGGAGATGTTGGAGAAATGACTCTTACTGAACACCTTTGGGATGAGTTGGAATGATGAACCTCCACTGAACACCCCTGGGAGAAGTTGGAGTAATGACTCTTACTGAACACCTCTGGGCTGAGTTGGAATGATGAACCTCCACTGAACACCTCTGGAAGAAGTTGGAGTAATTACTCTTACTGAACACCTCCGGAATAAGTTAGAATGATGAACCTCCACTAAACATCTGTGGGATAAGCTGAAGTGATGGAATTCTGTTGAACACCTTACGAATGAGCTGGAGTGATGGCCCTACACTGAACAGCACTGGGATGGATGAGTCTGGATGATGAAGCTCTATTTAACCCCTTTGGGAGGAGCTGGGGGGATGAAGCTCTATCTAGCTAAGGTTACATGTAGTTGAGGTGTCAGAAGAAGTTCCACTGTGTGCTTTGCTCAGTGTTCACTTCTGGAACTAACCGAGAGTACACTTGTTTCATAAACCACATTTATAAACGCCGGTTTAGCACCTACCACTCAGACCCACGAGTGGCACTTTCTCTGACGACCTTCCACAAAGCACTTCAAATTAGAGAGCTGTGTACAAACGGCACCAGCAGTTGAACCAGAGCGTCTGCTGAAGGGTTTCTGGAGCACCTGGATCCAACAGTTCCTCTGACGTTTTCAGCTCCAGTCAGCATTAGTCACTGACCTTACTAATGCACATGTGGCTGTATGCAATCAAATCCAATAATGTGGAGTAGAAGTGGAGTAAACTGAGCAAAGTGTAGTTGTATGTACACTGTAAAAAAAAAAAACTTTTAAATGTAATGTAAATTATTAGTATTATAAATGATTCATTTATTATTATTTCATAATACTATTATTATTATTATTATTATTATAATAGTTACAGAATATTAACTAATGGTCAAAATGAAATAGTTAAAATTCAGGGTCAAGGCAAAACATTTTTTATTTGGGTGTAGGTAGATTTCTACAAACCTCAGCCTCCCCAAGTCCACTTTTAACAACAGACGAAGATCTTCAAAACCTCAGACTCCCCAACTCCACTTTAGGAGCCGGTGGATTCTACATCTCTTAGACTCCCCAAGTCCACTTTTAACAACAGGTGGATTTCTACAACCCTCAGACTCCCCAAGTCGCCTTTTAACAACAGGTGTAGGTCTACATTCCTTAGACTCCCCAACTCCACTTTAGGAGCCGGAGAATATCTACAACCCTCAGACTCCCCAAGTCTACTTTTAACGACAGACGAAGATCTACAAAACCTCAGACTCCGCAAGTTCACTTTTAACAACAGATGTAGTGTAAGATAATTGTTTCCACATGAATGCATGTGTGATTTAAATTACTGTGAAATTACTTGTTACTATAGTTACTATAACACATGGGATGCCATTTTACAGATATGTAGAATTATTAATAATTATGTAGAATTAAAACACACAGAAACCTGCTGTATATATTGAGTGTTTTGATTTTTCTATCACCCTGCTTACCAGTTTCATAAACAGCTCTAATAGACACCATGAGTGGCACTTTCTCTGATGAGTGCTAAGCTCGCACTCGGAACCAGTGAGCTATACACCAATGGTGCAATCAGCTGGAGCAGAGTGTCTACTGAAGTGTTTCTGGAACATCTGGATCCGACAGTTCCTCTGAAGTTTCCAGCTCCACTGTTCCTGTCTGTTTCAATCAGGAGAGCCGCTCCATGTTTCCCGGTCAGAAACGTGGTGGAGGTGCAGCCTCCTGCTACCTGTTGTTCGGAGGACTGGAGGAGATTCTGATTCCCTGCTCTTTCGTTTGACCTTTATCTCCTATGTGGTGACGTCTAGAGGCCCAGCGAAGGCAGGGAGGGCTGCTGTAGTTGGAGAAGGAGCTTCATGACCTTAAACATTTGCTGTATCTGGAGGGCTTGCATGCATTTGCATGGAGAATGTGCTTGTGTCTTCCAGTGCTGGGGTTCGTTTGAAGTCAGCCACTGGACAGATAACTCTGTTTACTAAATGGAAATTTGCATTGAGCTTTAGGAAGACTGTGCTGCTGCCTGAATAAAAGCACCTTCACAGCTCAGTGTTCAGCATCTCTGTGAAGCAGGACAGTCATGCTGTGTAGGCGATTAACATTAAACGTGCTAATACACTCAACATCAAAAGAACAGCTGCACCCAGAAGGAACCATGCCACAGGAATGAGACCAGGTGTGTAGGTTTGACATGGTGAGACATGCTAACTCGACCACATGTGACCTAACCAAAGATGTATCGCTGAACCTGACTGACCCAACAGCCACGACTGCAGACATCCAGCGAGCGGTGGTGTCCTCCATGAGTCCTCCTGTTAGTGCAGCACCATCGGCAGACGGCTGCACAACGCAGGACTACATGCACACAGACCGTTACCACGACTGTCCTTAACACCACGTCACCGCCACCAAAGACTGCAGTGGTGTCGTACCAGACTGTCATGGAGCGACTCAGAATGGCAGCGGGTCATCTTCAGTGACGAGTCCCGCTTTAGTCTTGGTGGAGACGCCCAACGAATCCGTGTGTGGAGGCACCGTGGTCAGCACCAAGATGAGCGGTTTGTTGTCACACATCCAGAAGGACTGGTGTCCCTCCACCTCCACCCATACCGCACCATCTGCAGGAACTGTGTGAGGATGTTCAAGCTGCATGGGATGGATTATCACAGGACTCCATCAGGAACCTCTACAGCTCCATACCGAGACGTCTGGCGTGTTGGGTTAGCGAACACGGCGGCCCGACGCCATACTGAGAGACAGACTTCTGTATGTGTAGCTCAATAAATATTGATCATATCAGTCTAAATTCATCATCAGTTATTGATCCAACACCACCGCACTCCCACACCTCCTCCTGGGTGCAGCTGTTCTGTAGATGATGATTGTGTTTACCCAGTCCTGTCCAGGTAGATGACTAATCATTTCTGAGAAACTGCTGCTTTCATCTTCACCAAGAATTATAAAAACGTAGATGCACGGAAAAAGAAAACAGACATGGAGCTTCAGTGCAAATGGAGTTTTTGCATTGGCATGGACGCGTTAGTCTTTAATTGCACTGTGCTTTCCTCTGATGATGGCATGTGTCTTCTGGGGTTCCTCATCTTCTAATCCCCCAACAAAATCATCAGCAGCACATCTGAGGCAAGACCAACCCATGCTTCCTCAAACATGATTTTCTCTTAATTGCTTAATTAAGTGACACAAAGCTTTCTAAAGATTATATCTCTAGGGTCGAAGCCATCTGTCTGAAACCCGGCGAAAACCAGAGAAGGCGGGTGGTAGAACTCTCTGCAGGTAACTGGCCACTTAGTTGGAAACAGCCACTTGGTGCGTCCACCCAATGGCCACCTTGTTGGAGACAGCCATCTGGCACGTCCACCCCCTGGCCACTTTGTTGGAAACGGCCACCCCCTGGCCACTTTGTTGGAAACGGCCACCTTGCGCGTCCACCTACTGGCCACTTTGTAGGAAACAGCCACCTTACGCGTCCACCCCCTGGCCACTTTGTTGGAAACGGCCACCTTGCGCGTCCACCTACTGGCCACTTTGTTGGAAACGGCCACCTTGCGCGTCCACCCACTGGTCACTTTGTTGGAGACAGCCACCTTGCGCGTCCACCCACTGGCCATTTTGTTGGAAACGGCCACCTACTGGCCACTTTGTTGGAAACAGCCACCTTGCGCGTCCACCCACTGGCCATTTTGTTGGAAACGGCCACCCACTGGCCACTTTGTTGGAAACGGCCACCTTGCACGTCCACCCACTGGCCACTTCCTTGGAAACAGCCACCTTGCGCGTCCACCCACTGGCCCCTTCATTAATGCAGTTCATGTAATACAGTAACCTTTTCTCAACTGCATTACTGGAGCAGGCTCGTCTTTGGGTTCTCTGCTGCATCAGTGGGTCTGTAAGCTCTGGGCTCTCACAAAGCAGAAATGAGTCAGAAGTTCGAGCTCCACATGTACTCACACTCCAGCTGATATGAATCAAGGCTCTGAGCTTTAATAAGACGGGAACAGCTCTCACATCTCATATCACAGTGTGATAGGCAGTCTGCTGGCCAGAAGCCGGGGCTTGCGATGCCGGCCATTGTGGAATGAGAGATTTGTATGTGTGTTAACGTTTTCCTCGGACAGTGGTTCTGAGCTTTCTAGTAAGAATTCCTCCGCTTGTATCTCAAAAGAAAACCTGGTCAAAGCTCTGCTCAGGTGCGTGTCCTACACTTGGGAGTCAGGTTCAAGCCTCAGCATCGCCATATGCTGTTCTCATGCTATAACTGTAGGGTGAACTAAGGTTCACATGCACCTGTGGGGCTTCTGCAGAGTACATGTGACCGTAATGAAGCATGTGACCATCACTGGGGAAGACTGGGGAAGTGTGCGCGGTGTTTGTAAGGCAGTACAGACACGGACTGGAACATAATCAAAAATAAACACAGTTTTAAATTTCAGAATCTCTTGGGATTGCAAATGTCAAAAGAAGAAAGCTGGCAAAGCCATGGAGACGGTGCGGTAATGAGGCCGCACCCCTGCTAACACTTAGACAGCTACAGCACTCTACTGCACAGAGAGAGCTCCTGCAAGTGAAGATGTAGACAGCCTGCTAACTAAGGAAATAATGAGCCCAGTAAACCCACAAAGACAAGTACGGCCCAGCAAGACCCCAGACCCCAGACCTGACCTGGTGGAAAGTCGTCAGGGAGTCACAGAGATTGTGGGTGGAAACTAGAAAAGAAAACTCCCGTTTAATACAAGAAACTTTCAGAACCGTTTGAGACCTGATTACTGAAACCGGAGTGGTAAAGAAACCAGACGAGAAAGACACATACACGGGGAGGACATCACTAACCACAGAACACTACACACTAATTAAACCCACTCCTGGCAAAGGCCAACACAGGAACCGGGAACCCACAACTTACAGTAAGGAACGAGCGGCATTCCTTGAATTTCCCTCTGGGATCAATAAAGTATCTATCTATCTATCTATCTATCTATCTATCTATCTATCTATCTATCTATCTATCTATCTATCTATCTATCTATCTATCAACAACACACGTCCAGAGGGTTTCAGAGGGTTCGTGTCTCTGTTCAGCTTCCTGGCATGGCCATCCGCATAGTCACCACTCACAACTGTTTCAAGGCCAGAAACAGCCAGTAGCAAGGTGCTACACAGTCTCCCCTTTACAGGTCAACCATCCTCAGCAACTACCAGCTTAAAAACAGTCACAGCGGGCACAGGGCACTCACTCTCATAGCGAAAAAGCAATTTAGGCAAAGCAAGTTACTAACAACAAGTCACCAACAACACATTACCAAAACAGGCTGGGCACAACAAGTTCCCAAAAACAAGTTAGGCAACAGCAAGTCATCTGCAAGAGGTTAGGAAAACCATGTTACCAAAACAAGTCACCTGCAACAGGTTAGGTAAAACCATGTTACCAAAACAAGTCACCCGCAAGAGGTTAGGTAAAACCATGTTACCAAAGCAAGTCACCCGCAAGAGGTTAGGTAAAACCATGTTACCGAAGCAAGTCACCCGCAAGAGGTTAGGTAAAACCATGTTACCAAAACAAGTCACCCGCAAGAGGTTAGGTAAAACCATGTTACCAAGGCAAGTCACCAGCACGAGGTTAGGTAAAACCAGGTTACCAAAACAAGTCACCCGCAAGAGGTTAGGTAAAACCATGTTACCAAGGCAAGTCACCCGCAAGAGGTTAGGTAAAACCATGTTACCAAAGCAAGTCATCAGCAAGAGGTTAGGTAAAACCATGTTACCAAAGCAAGTCACCAGCACGAGGTTAGGTAAAACCATGTTACCAAAACAAGTCACCCGCAAGAGGTTAGGTAAAACCATGTTACCAAAGCAAGTCACCCGCAAGAGGTTAGGTAAAACCATGTTACCGAAGCAAGTCACCCGCAAGAGGTTAGGTAAAACCATGTTACCAAAACAAGTCACCCGCAAGAGGTTAGGTAAAACCATGTTACCAAGGCAAGTCACCAGCACGAGGTTAGGTAAAACCAGGTTACCAAAACAAGTCACCCGCAAGAGGTTAGGTAAAACCATGTTACCAAGGCAAGTCACCCGCAAGAGGTTAGGTAAAACCATGTTACCAAAGCAAGTCATCAGCAAGAGGTTAGGTAAAACCATGTTACCAAAGCAAGTCACCAGCAAGAGGTTAGGTAAAACCATGCTACCAAAGCAAGTCACCAGCAAGAGGTTAGGTAAAACCATGTTACCAAAGCAAGTCACCAACACGAGGTTAGGTAAAGCCATGTTACCAAAGCAAGTCACCAGCAAGAGGTTAGGTAAAACCATGTTACCAAAGCAACAAGTCACCAACACGAGGTTAGGTAAAGCCATGTTACCAAAGCAAGTCACCAGCAAGAGGTTAGGTAAAACCATGTTACCAAAGCAAGTCACCAGCACGAGGTTAGGTAAAACCATGTTACCAAAGCAAGTCACCAACATAAGGCTAGGCAGAACAAGCAGGACGAATTGTCCAAAATGAAACCCCTATTGGTTCATGTTACTGCCTGCTCCTTCAAACACATGCGGGCACATCCTGGATACAGTGCTGGGTTGATCAAAACATCACCCCGGCCACTTTATCAGAAACCCCTCCTTAGTTAAAGACTGTATCTCGTCTGGTGTTTGTATTAAGCCTCTACCATTATCAGTCTGCCGGCGGCTCCCGGTGTGTGATATGAGCCGAGAGTGATCTCGTCTTATTAAAGCACTGGGCCTCTCTATGTTGATAGGTATCAGTCTAGATGAACACGTGACTCACTTTCTGAATCACTTCTGCTGTGCGAATGTCCAAAGCTTAGGGATCCAGTGGTACTCCAAAGAAAAGTGGCCAGCTTAAAGCAAAACGACAGATTTACCAAACCATGTTTACATTCATCAAAGCAGAGGAATCTTCTGGGTACCCCGGGCAACTGTATGCAGACCGTGAGCCGTTCAGTTTTCCCAAAATGTGCTGTGAACCTCAGCAGTGGAACAAACCAGATGTTGTTTTTAAGGAGCGGTTGACCCCAAAATATTCCCCAAAGCTCCTCCTACCCTTCTCCACCTCAAATAAACAAACAAACGACACTCACAAAGCTCACCTGATAACACTACACCAGGTTTTTGTTCTTCTGCTGTGCTCACACCTGGAATGAGGAACCCCAGTTTGTCTCGACCCCTAACAGTCATGCCGAAGTATGCTTTGTAGGCCTCGCTCATCCCAGCAGATGTTTTCTCAGCGTACTGCTCCACTCTGGTCTGGATAAACTGGTCCACAGGCGGAGCAGAAGTCGTCTGCCGGATGCTGCAGCCTCTTGGTCCCTTTAAACTACCTGTAGCTCCGTATCCACTATCCACTCACTCAGCTGGAGCATCACCTGAGCTGGCTGTTTAACACACCTGTACTTATACTCCTATGTGGACTACTGGACCGTCCCAGACCGTTCTAGACAGTTCTCCAAAGTTCTAGAAAGTTCCAGACAGTTCTATAAACTTCTGGAGAGTTCTCACAGTTCCAGAAACTACCTGTTAGTGGACCTGTAGATGCTTCCTGGTCTTTCACAATCTGAGCCCGATGAATCCCAGCACTGTCCTCTTGGAACATGGCCATGCCATCAGGGAAGAAGAAATCCATTGATGGACTAACCAGGTGGTTCAGGATGTTCAGGTGGTCAGCTGACCTCATGCTTTGGGCACTGCAGAACCTGGACCTGACTTACTGCAGCCACCCCAGATCATAGCACTGCCCCCACAGGCTGGTATGGGAGGCACTAGGCATGATGGGTGCATCAGTGCATCAGCTGATGCCCCATCACTCTGGAACAGGGTAAATCTGGACCCATCAGACCACACGACCTTCTTCCATCGCTCCAGAGTCCAGTCTTTACGCTCCCTGGCAGACTGAAGCCGTGTTAGCCGGTTAACCTCACTGCACGAGTGGTCTTCTTAAGACCACACAGCTGTTTAGTCCCGATCCCTGGAGCTCCACTCCACCATCTGATTCACCACACGGTTAAGAGATCGCCCATCACCATCACTCAGGATTTATCCAGACCACGTTCCTTCCTGGAAGATAAAGTTTCCCACCACCCCTTAACTGTTTAATAATGCTAGGACAGGTCTAAACCCGAGTTTCGTAGGTTCAGCATCTCCTTAGATGTGTTCTCTGTTTGATGAAGCTACTCATTGCACTTAGGGTTAAATAACTGGTTGCCAGCTGAAACAAAATCACCCATGCAGTAATTATCCAATGGGAGGCTCCTACCTATGTGCTTAGTTAAATCCAGGTAGGGATGGATATATATATATATATATATATATATTTTTTTTTTTTTTTAAATAGACCACACTAATTCCGTAAATGATCAAATCTGCACTTTCTCAAATCTGTACTAAGTCCAGACTTTTGCTATTGCTGGTTATTCTGATATTCCTAATTTAATTTCATTCTGCATCCCGCACACTGATTCTGTACCCTGTTATTTCCAGTAAATGAGAGCGGCTCTCCAGCCGACTTGCTTCCTGTGCAGATAAACGAATGAGTAAGAAACTGCCCTGCACTCCGCTTCTTACCTGAACAGGCATAACCAAGAATAACTACCTGACCGAGAGTGAGGTCAGGAACTGCCTGTCCGCTCAGCCTTCTTACCATCTCACAATAATGTTCCAGTTCCAGCTATGAGCGCACTTGATCCTCCAGCCCTGGTTTCGTTTATCTCAGAGAATTCCTGAGAGGTTCTCGAGAGGAAAGGAGTTGCGGAACTATTCCGAAGGACAATCAGAAGATTAATTACGAAGGATGGAGTCACACAGCAGATAACATCTTACTGCTGGCTTGTTATTTTCTGAACAGAAGCTGGTTCGGGTGCGCCGGGTCACCGTGTTGGGTTACTCCTGCACAAATTAGTGTATAATTACCTGTCACTACAAATCATCATGTATTCATTAGCTTAAATGAGCCTTCATAACTACACAGGAGCAGCTCGTCTTCCAACAGAGACTACGAAAGGACTAAAGAGCTCGAGAGTGTAACCATATCAGCCCAGTCTGATTAACTCACACTGGTATCCAGATAAATTCCACACAGAGTATAAAATTATAAAGCTCCAAACGGCCTCGCTCCTCCGTACCTCACTGACCTTCTCGTATTATAAACAGTCACGTGACCTTGGGTCTCAAAGTACGGCTCTCTATTAGTGCCTAGAATTAACAAAGCTACATCAGGGGGCGGAGCCTTATATACAAGCCCCCCCCAGCTTTGGAATAACCTACCAGTCAGTGTTCAGGACTCGAACACAGCCTCAGTCTTTAAATCCAGACATGGGTAAGAGGTGCAGATCTAGGGGTGCACTGACAGAGAGTGTTTGGTAACCCTAACTGTTCAGTGGAGTGTGTGGTAGAGAGTGTTTCTGCTAGGTAAGATGTGCAGATCTAGGGGTGCACTGACACAGAGTGTCGGGTAACCCTAACTGTTCAGTGGAGGGTGTGGTAGTGAGTGTTTCTGCTAGGTACGAGGTGCAGATCTAGGGGTCCACTGACGGAGAGTGTTGGGTAACCCTACCTGTTCAGTGGAGTGTGTGGTAGAGAGTGTTTCTGCTAGGTAAGATGTGCAGATCTAGGGGTCCACTGACACAGAGTGTTGGGTAACCCTACCTGTTCAGTGGAGTGTGTGGTAGTGAGTGTTTCTGCTAGGTAAGCGGTGCAGATCTAGGGGTCCACTGACACAGAGTGTTGTGTAACCCTAACTGTTCAGTGGAGGGTGTGGTAGTGAGTGTTTCTGCTAGGTAGGAGGTGCAGATCTTGGGGTCCACTGACAGAGAGTGTTGTGTAACCCTACCTGTTCAGTGGAGTGTGTGGTAGTGAGTGTTAGGTAAGGGGTGCAGATCTAGGCGTCCACTGACGGAGAGTGTCGGGTAACTCTACCTGTTCAGTGGAGTGTGTGGTAGTGAGTGTTTCTGCTAGGTAAGGGGTACAGATCTAGGGGTCCACTGACAGAGAGTGTTGGGTAACGTTACCTGTTAAGTGGAGTGTGTGGTAGTGAGTGTTTCTGCTAGGTAAGGGGTGCAGATCTAGGGGTCCACTGACGGAGAGTGTTGGGTAACTCTACCTATTAGGGGTCCACTGACAGAGAGTGTCGGGTAACTCTACCTGTTCAGTGGAGTGTGTGGTAGTGAGTGTTTCTGCTAGGTAAGGGGTGCAGATCTAGGGGTCCACTGACGGAGAGTGTTGGGTAACTCTACCTGTTCAGTGGAGTGTGTGGTAGTGAGTGTTTCTGCTAGGTAACGGGTGATGATCTAGGGGTCCACTGACAGAGAGTGTTGGGTAACGTTACCTGTTAAGTGGAGTGTGTGGTAGTGAGTGTTTCTGCTAGGTAAGAGGTGACGATCTAGGGGTCCACTGACGGAGAGTGTTGGGTAACTCTACCTATTAGGGGTCCACTGACAGAGAGTGTCGGGTAACCCTACCTGTTCAGTGGAGTGTGTGGTAGTGAGTGTTTCTGCTAGGTAAGGGGTGCAGATCTAGGGGTCCACTGACGGAGAGTGTTGGGTAACCCTACCTGTTCAGTGGAGTGTGTGGTAGTGAGTGATTCTGCTAGGTAAGAGGTGACGATCTAGGGGTCCACTGACAGAGAGTGTTGGGTAACCCTACCTGTTCAGTGGAGTGTGTGGTAGTGAGTGTTTCTGCTAGGTAAGAGGTGAAGATCTAGGGGTCCACTGACAGAGAGTGTTGGGTAACCCTACCTGTTCAGTGGA
Organism: Prochilodus magdalenae; assembly: GCA_024036415.1. Classification (NCBI taxonomy): domain Eukaryota; kingdom Metazoa; phylum Chordata; class Actinopteri; order Characiformes; family Prochilodontidae; genus Prochilodus; species Prochilodus magdalenae. The sequence continues at coordinate 43,116 of JAMWET010001519.1, read as the reverse complement.
GTGTGTGGTAGTGAGTGTTTCTGCTAGATAAGAGGTGAAGATCTAGGGGTCCACTGACAGAGAGTGTTGGGTAACCCTACCTGTTCAGTGGAGTGTGTGGTAGTGAGTGTTTCTGCTAGGTAAGAGGTGAAGATCTAGGGGTCCACTGACAGAGAGTGTTGGGTAACCCTACCTGTTCAGTGGAGTGTGTGGTAGTGAGTGTTTCTGCTAGGTAAGAGGTGCAGGTCTAGGGTTCCACTGACAGAGAGTGTTGGGTAAGCTGGGAATGTTGGTGCTGTCGTTCCGCTGCTTCTCATGTTCACTCAGGTGTGTTGATGGTGGAGCAGAGGGGCGCTGACTCCTCAGGGGCTCCTCATGTCTGTGTGACCTTCTGGCTCTCCCTGTTAGTCCTGCTGTAGGAGCCAGGCCTGCCGGAGTCACTGCTGCAGGAGCCAGGCCTGCCGGAGTCACTGCTGCACTCTGTTAACACCGTATAGTGTGTTCAGGTCTGTCAGAGCTAACAGTCTGTCTGATCTCTCTGTCTGAGCTGACCTGCTGCCCATCCTGTGCGGTCTGATGCTGGTGCTACATCTGCTCTGACTGGGAGCCACTGGGAGCCTTTACCACCACGAAGCTCCTGGCTGTCCTGCACTGTGGAAGCTTGGCCTGTGTTGAATTTTCCCATCCCACCTTAAATGCTGTACTACTGATACAAACAAACTCCACTCGATCAGCAGAATAAATAGCTAGCACACCAGCGCTAGATAGGAATTTTGTTTAGTGAGAAGTTTGAGAACCCAAACTGTCCATCTATAACTCTGCTCCAGTTAAAGTATTACATTGAATGTACTATCAGGTACTCAAAGTGCTGAGTTACTGAGTTTTTACCATACCGAACTATGAAGAACACTTCCTGCAGACGGCCAGAAGGAGCTCTTTTCATGTCTGCAGCCATACGGAAAATTCCTCTGCAAAATAATAACATCAATCACTGAGAACAATCTGAGTAAGTCAGAGCAGAGCCGGGGCGGAGTCTGTGGCAGACAGACAGTGCCTGTAGGAGACAGGGTAACAGCTAGGACAGCCCAGAACAGCCTCTTCACATCCTCTCACTGATTCACTCAGTAGCACTAATACTACCCAATCAGCACTCAGTAGCACTAATACTACCCAATCAGCACTCAGTAGCTCTAATACTAACCAATCAGCACTCAGTAGCACTAATACTAACCAATTAGCACTCAGTAGCACTAATACTACCCAATTAGCACTCAGTAGCACTAATACTAACCAATCAGCACTCAGTAGCACTAATACTAACCAATCGGCACTCAGTAGCACTAATACTAACCAATCGGCACTCAGTAGCACTAATACTAACCAATCAGCACTCAGTAGCACTAAAACTAACCAATCGGCACTCAGTAGCACTAATACTAACCAATCAGCACTCAGTAGCACTAATACTACCCAATCAGCACTCAGTAGCACTAATACTACCCAATCAGCACTCAGTAGCACTAATACTACCCAATCAGCACTCAGTAGCACTAATACTAACCAATCAGCACTCAGTAGCACTAATACTAACCAATCAGCACTCAGTAGCACTAATACTAACCAATCAGCACTCAGTAGCACTAATACTAACCAATCAGCACTCAGTAGCACTAATACTAACCAATCGGCACTCAGTAGCACTAAAACTAACCAATCAGCACTCAGTAGCACTAATACTAACCAATCAGCACTCAGTAGCACTAATACTAACCAATCGGCACTCAGTAGCACTAATACTAACCAATCAGCACTCAGTATCAGTAATACTAACCAGTCGGCACTCAGTAGCACTTATACTAAACAATCAGCACTCAGTGGCACTAATACTAACCAATCAGCACTCAGTAGCACTAATACTAACCAATCAGCACTCAGTAGCACTAACACTAAACAATGAGCACTCAGTAGCACTAATACTAACCAATCAGCACTCAGTAGCACTAATACTAACCAATCAGCACTCAGTAGCACTAATACTAACCAATCAGCACTCAGTAGCAGTAATACTAACCAATCAGCACTCAGTAGCAATAATACTAACCAATCGACACTCAGTAGCACTAATACTAACCAGTCAGCACTCAGTAGCACTAATACTAACCAAATCAGCACTCAGTAGCACTAATACTAACCAATCAGCACTCAGTAGCAGTAATACTAACCAGTCAGCACTAATACTAACCAATCAGCACTCAGTAGCAGTAATACTAACCAGTCAGCACTAATACTAACCAATCAGCACTCAGTATCAGTAATACTAACCAGTCGGCACTCAGTAGCACTTATACTAAACAATCAGCACTCAGTATCAGTAATACTAACCAGTCGGCACTCAGTAGCACTAATACTAACCAATCAGCACTCAGTAGCAGTAGTACTAACCAATCGGCACTCAGTAGCACTAATACTAACCAGTCAGCACTCAGTAGCACTAATACTAACCAAATCAGCACTCAGTAGCACTAATACTAACCAATCAGCACTCAGAAGCAGTAATACTAACCAATCAGCACTAATACTAACCAATCAGCACTCAGTAGCAGTAATACTAACCAGTCAGCACTAATACTAACCAATCAGCACTCAGTAGCACTAACACTAAACAATCAGCACTCAGTAGCACTAATACTAAATAATCAGCACTCAGTAGCACTTATAATAAACAATCAGCACTCAGTAGCACTAACACTAAACAATCAGCACTCAGTAGCACTAATACTAAACAATCAGCACTCAGTAGCACTAATACTACCCAATCAGCACTCAGTAGCACTAATACTAACCAATCAGCACTCAGAAGCAGTAATACTAACCAGTCAGCACTAATACTAACCAATCAGCACTCAGTATCAGTAATACTAACCAGTCAGCACTCAGTATCAGTAATACTAACCAGTCAGCACTAATACTAAACAATCAGCACTCAGTAGCACTAACACTAAACAATCAGCAATCAGTAGCACTAATACTAAATAATCAGCACTCAGTAGCACTTATACTAAACAATCAGCACTCAGTAGCACTAACACTAAACAATCAGCACTCAGTAGCACTTATACTAAATATTCAGCACTCAGTAGCACTAATACTAACCAATCAGCACTCAGTAGCACTAATACTAACCAATCAGCACTCAGTAGCACTAATACTAACCAATCAGTACTCAGTAGCAGTAATACTAACCAATCAGCACTCAGTAGCAGTAATACTAACCAATCAGCACTCAGTAGCAGTAATACTAAACAATCAGCACTCAGTAGCAGTAATACTAACCAATCAGCACTCAGTAGCGGTAATACTAACCAGTCAGCACTCAGTAGCACTAATACTAACCAATGGGCACTCAGTAGCACTAATACTAACCAATGGGCACTCAGTAGCACTAATACTAACCAATGGGCACTCAGTAGCAGTAATACTAACCAATGGGCACTCAGTAGCACTAATACTAACCAATCAGCACTCAGTAGCACTTATACTAACCAATTAGCACTCAGAAGCAGTAATACTAACCAATCAGCACTCAGAAGCAGTAATACTAACCAGTCAGCACTCAGAAGCAGTAATACTAACCAGTCAGCACTCAGAAGCAGTAATACTAACCAGTCAGCACTCAGTAGCACTAATACTAACCAGTCAGCACTCAGTAGCAGTAATACTAACCAGTCAGCACTCAGTAGCAGTAATACTAACCAATCCGCACTCAGTAGCACTAATACTAACCAGTCAGCACTCAGTAGCAGTAATACTAACCAGTCAGCACTCAGTAGCAGTAATACTAACCAGTCAGCACTCAGTAGCACTAATACTAACCAATCAGCACTCAGTAGCACTAATACTAACCAGTCAGCACTCAGTAGCAGTAATACTAACCAGTTAGCACTCAGTAGCAGTAATACTAACCAATCCGCACTCAGTAGCACTAATACTAAACAATCAGCACTCAGTAGCAGTAATACTAACTATCAGCACTCAGTAGCAATAATACTAACTAACTATCAGCACTCAGTAGCACTAATACTAACCAGTCAGCACTCAGTAGCAGTAATACTAACCAGTCAGCACTCAGTAGCAGTAATACTAACCAATCCGCACTCAGTAGCACTAATACTAACCAGTCAGCACTCAGTAGCAGTAATACTAACCAGTCAGCACTCAGTAGCAGTAATACTAACCAGTCAGCACTCAGTAGCACTAATACTAACCAATCAGCACTCAGTAGCACTAATACTAACCAGTCAGCACTCAGTAGCACTAATACTAACCAGTCAGCACTCAGTAGCACTAATACTAACCAGTCAGCACTCAGTAGCAGTAATACTAACCAATCCGCACTCAGTAGCACTAATACTAAACAATCAGCACTCAGTAGCAGTAATACTAACTATCAGCACTCAGTAGCAATAATACTAACTAACTATCAGCACTCAGTAGCACTAATACTAACCAGTCAGCACTCAGTAGCAGTAATACTAACCAGTCAGCACTCAGTAGCAGTAATACTAACCAATCCGCACTCAGTAGCACTAATACTAAACAATCAGCACTCAGTAGCACTAATACTAACCAATCAGCACTCAGTAGCAGTAATACTAACCAATCAGCACTCAGTAGCAGTAATACTAACCAGTTGGCACTCAGTAGCACTAATACTAACCAATGGGCACTCAGTAGCACTAATACTAACCAATGAGCACTCAGTAGCAGTAATACTAACCAGTCGGCACTCAGTAGCAGTAATACTAACCAATCAGCACTCAGTAGCACTTATACTAACCAATTAGCACTCAGAAGCAGTAATACTAACCAATCAGCACTCAGAAGCAGTATTACTAACCAGTCAGCACTCAGTAGCAGTAATACTAACCAGTCAGCACTCAGTAGCAGTAATACTAACCAATCAGCACTCAGTAGCACTAATACTAAACAATCAGCACTCAGTAGCACTAATACTAACCAGTCAGCACTCAGTAGCAGTAATACTAACCAATCCGCACTCAGTAGCACTAATACTAAACAATCAGCACTCAGTAGCAGTAATACTAACTATCAGCACTCAGTAGCAATAATACTAACTATCAGCACTCAGTAGCACTAATACTAACCAGTCAGCACTCAGTAGCACTAATACTAACCAGTCAGCACTCAGTAGCAGTAATACTAACCAATCCGCACTCAGTAGCACTAATACTAAACAATCAGCACTCAGTAGCAGTAATACTAACTATCAGCACTCAGTAGCAATAATACTAACTAACTATCAGCACTCAGTAGCAGTAATACTAACTAACTATCAGCACTCAGTAGTAGTAATACTAACCAATCAGCACTCAGTAGCAGTAATACTAACTATCAGCACTCAGTAGTAGCAGTAATGCTGAAATACGGTGAAGTATGATATCGTTATTGGTCAGTGGAACATTATTCCGAGGGTTTACTCAGTGCATGTTCACCGTTTATCTGGAGGAACAGGATTCACCTCATTAGAACGAGGCACGGATTCAGGTTCCCCAGGTAAGGAGGAAGCACCAGCCAGTCTGTTAGTTAGCATTAGAGGATTTCCTCGTCTTACTGAACAAAGAACATCAGAGAGCTTGTATCACCAGTAACGGGCCGGATGCTGACCGCTGCTGGAGGATCACAATGAGACAGCTGAGGCGTGCAGCACATCTGCCTCTTCATCCTTTATCGTTCTGGCCCAGGGAGGTTTAAGCTCACTGATCATGAACAGTAAGATGTCTTCCTGAAAGGAGCCGTAGGCTGCAGGAACAACCCTCACCGACAGATTTAATTAGCTCTCAGCGGCAGCTCTCCCTCTTTCCAGGCCACACGCAGGGTCACCGCTGCACTCATTTACAGAAAGACTTATTTTCACTCTTCATCATTTAGCCTTAAACGATGCAGCTGGGACACTAATGCACTCTAAAGCCATGATACGGACATTAACGTCCGCTCCGCCACCCTGTCCTTCGTGGTTATGGATGGACGTTGGTTTAGTGCATCATTTAAAGCAGGGTGCAGCCTTTGTTTGTGCGGTAGTTTTTCACTACATTGGGAAATAATTTGGGTTGTTTCAAGCCAATTTCCTAAAAATAACCAAAATGATCTGCCGATTGGTAAGAAGCTTTAAACAAAGTCATAAATTAGATCAATCATTTTAAAATTAGCTTAAAACCATCCCAGCGTGAGGGATGAGCTCATTTTAAGAAACTGGCTTGAAACAGGCCAGATTAACTGCCATTATAGTGAGAAAATTCGGCTTATTAAAATACGCTAAAACAAGAGAGAAAGAAAAATTATATACACAGACACACACACATATATAGTCACACACACACACACATACATACATACACATACATAGTATGTACAATGAGACAAATAGCTCCTGGCAAGTTAAGTGATAGTTGAGTGATGAAGAATTTCAGATTTTAAGGTTACTTCTTATTTACAGATATATTATATATATATATATATATATATATGATAAATAACCTTAAAATCTGAAATTTACAATTGATCATCACTTAACTATCACTTAACTTGCCAGGAGCTATTTGTCTCATTGTACATACAGTATATAATAATCAAAATTAACTCAGCAGTGATTATGCATCTACTAGATTTAAGATGTTTTCATTTTCCAGTCACTATATTAGCAGATAATTTGGCCCGTTTCAAGCAAATGCCTTTAGTTATTTTAAAATTAGTTTGTAATCGTGATTACTGAAATAATTTTAGTAAGCCAAACAAGCCACATTTTCTTCACAGACACTTGAGCTTAATTTAAGCAATTTGCTTGAAACAGGCCACATTGTCTGGCAATACCACAAGAAAACTTGGCTTATTAAAATCACTTAACAAGTAACATCTGGGATTTATATAAACAATTTTAAAATGTATCCAGTTGATTTAAAAGACTGCTGAAAGCTCATTTTAAGATCATTTATCTTGTTTCTCTCACTTTTACTTGTTTTAGCTGATTTTAGTAAGTCAAATTTTCTCGCTGCTTCGGTAGATAATTTGGCCTGCTTCAAGCAAATTTATTAAAATTAGCAGATTTATCTGCCAATAAAGTAAGAAATTTAATTTTAAAGTAGTTTGTGATTTTGTGATTGTTTAAGTGATTTTAATAGGCCATACAAGACATTTCTAATTACATTAGCAAATAGTTTAGCTTGAAACAGGCAGTGTCTGCCAATATCACAGGAAAGTTTAGCTTATTAAATTCACTAATAAAACATATCTGGAATTCAGCTAAATCTTAAAAGGAGCTTACAGCAGTCTTAAAATGAGAATTTTAAGACATTTTAGCTAGATATAAGATCACCTTAAGAGCCAAGAAATCATTTTTTGCAGCGTATCTTCACATCACGTTTTTGTCTATTTGTATTCGAGCTCATCTTCTGGATTTGCCGTGTTTTGTTCTTTGAAGTTCGTTTTGCCTCTCCTGAACCTGTGACTGGATCCCGTTTGCCTCAGTCTGGTTTAAAACTTGGCCGCTCATATTCCATTTAGGGACTACTAAAGCATGTTAAGGACCTTAAACTCCCAAAGAACATTACACAGTGATTACACTGGAATTAGGTTAATGTGGCCTGGTGGGTACATGCTGACGGAGCTTCTGAGGGCTCCCGAACTCTAACCGTAACAAGTAGCAGCAAACAAACGAGGCTTAATCAGATAAGCTAAATTGGTCTACAGTTTGCGCTCGTCAGCTTCTAAAATTAGTTTCTTCAAAGACAATCCTATATCTCCAGTTCTTCTCTTCTTTGAAGACCACAAGGGTCATAGTGCAGAAACAGGAAGAGTAGTTCCTTGTGCAAGGGAGAGATGCAGATACAGGGGACGCTGATGGCGGGGGGCAGGTCTGGTACGTACCGGGTTCAGTAAAAAAAATGTTGTTAAAATTTTGTGCTGTCCATCATGATGAAACCAAATCAAATACACCTGATCACCCAGCAGGCAGGCAGCTTCCCTCAGAGTTGCAGCACTGCTCTGCCTCAGGGAGGCGCTGTAGCGAACTGGTTCAGGCAGCTGCTGGTTTAAAGCCTAGGAACTGTAAATACACCAAGTTTGTAAATCTCAATATTTTCCAGTGTCTCGGGAGTTTGGTGGACATAGTCATTCATACCACAAACTAATGAGGTCAGTGGAGATCAGGAGTGGGGTCTCTGAATGTGTGAAAGACCTCCCGAACTAGAAAAGAGCATCTCAGCTGCTAGCGCGAGTGACTCGCCAGCCAAAGACAACACAGCAAAAGATTAGAGCCTGCCATTTAAAATGGTCTTGCATCTAGCTGATGTATCTTATTTCTAATTTCTCATCTTATTTAAGGTAAATTTAGTAAGTTAGATTATCGACTGCATTGCTGGATAATTTTGCTTATTTTGGGAATATGCTTGAAACAAGCCACATTATCTGCCAGTTAGAAATAGAAAATAGAAATAAGTTAAATAGTCTTATAATAAGGTGACGACAAACTTAAAGATAGAAATACAAACCGGATTCCAAAAAAGCAGCAATACCAGAATGGTGTTACCCAGCATAAAATAGCAAAGACTTTTAAGTTCTCATCATCAACCGTGCATAACAACATCAAAAGATTCAGAGAATCTGGAACAATCGCTGTGCGTAAGGGTCAAGGCCGTAAAACTCCACTGGCTGCTCGTGATCTCCGGGCCCTTAAATGTCACTGCACCTCAAACAGGAATGCCACTGTCAAGGAAATAACAGAATGGGCTCAGGAATACTTCCAGAAAGCATTGTCAGTGAACACAGTCCACCGTGCCATCCGCCGCTGCCAGCTGAAACTCTACAGTGCAACAAGGAAGCCATTTCTAAGCAAGCTCCACAAGCTCAGACGTCTGCACTGGGCCAGGGGTCTTTTAAAATGGAGTGTGGCACAATGGAAGACTGTTCTGTGGTCAGATGAGTCACGATCTGAAGTTCTTTATGGAACACTGGGACGCCATGTCCTCCGGACCAGAGAGGACAAGGATAACCCAAGTTGTTATCAGCGCTCCGTTTAGAAGCCTGCATCACTGATGGTATGGGGCTGCATGAGTGCTTGTGGCATGGGCAGCTTGCATGTCTGGAACGGCACCAATAATGCAGAGAACCATGTTCAGGTTCTAGATCAACATATGCTCCCATCTAGACGTCATCTCTTTCAGGGAAGACCCTGCATTCTTCAACAAGATAATGCCAGACCACATTCTGCAGCAATCACAGCATCATGGCTCCGTAGGAGAAGGATCCGGGTACTGAAATGGCCAGCCTGCAGTCCAGATCTTTCACCTATAGAGAACATCTGGCGCATCATAAAGAGGAAGGTGCGACAAAGAAGGCCCAAGCTGATTGAACAGTTAGAGGCCTGTATTAGACATGAATGGGAGAGCATTCCTATCTCTAAACTTGAGAAACTGGTCTCCTCTGTCCCCAGACGTCTGTTGAGTGTTGTAAGAAGAAGGGGGGATGCCACACAGTGGTAAAAATGGCCTTGTCCCAACTTTTTTGGGATTTGTTGACACCATGAAATTTTGAAACAACATATTTTTCCCTTAAAATGATACATTCTCTCAGTTTAAACTTCTGATCTGTGATTTGTGTTCTATTCTGAATAAAATATTAGATGTTGTCACCTCCACATCACTGCATTCAGTTTTTATTCACAATTTGTTTAGTGTCCCAACTTTTCTGGAATCCGGTTTGTATAAAATATACATTGACGTACCAACAGTCATATAATGAACTGATGAAGAAGGAGGGATACTTCAGGGGACAGTTTGCCATTGAGGTTGCTTTGTCATGAGCACACTGGCCAGTGTTCAACCTCACACTCGTAAGTATAATGTCTGGGAATGTGAAATTGTACTTGGTTGATAAATCCTTAAAATCCTCATTTTGGGATTTTAGTCATTTTAAGTGTTTTTAATTTTAAAGTCATTTTAGTGAGTCATGTTTTCTCACCATATGGGCAGATAATATGACGTGTCAAGAAAATGTTTAGAATGAGCAACAAAAAAGTAGGAAAAAAAATAATTTAAAAGAAGTTTGTGATTTTGTAATTTTATTTATATAAAATTTATATATGTGTATGTATGTATGTATGTATGTATGTATGTATGTATGTGTGTGTGTGTGTGTGTGTGTGTGATTTTAAGCTAAACAAGCAAAATTTTCTATATTAGCTGATAATTTCAAACACAATGTCTACCAATATCACTAAAATTCTTGACTTATTAAAATCACTTAAAACAAGTAAAGCGTAGCTGGGATTTAGACAAATAATCCTAATATGATAAATCTAGTTGATGCATCTTAAAAGTCCGGAAAATATGTTTTACGTATTTGAAGAAATTGTGTTTGAAACAAGCTACATTATTTGCCAATTTGACTAAAATCTCTTAAAACAAGTAAAATATATGTCAGAAAATAAGTTGAAATACGTTAGCACAAAATAAGAAATTATTTTAACAGTTGTATATTGTAAAATTACTTATTTCTTATTAATTCTTATTGTGTGTTAAGTGTGAAACTTATTTCCTACTTGTTTTAAATTATTTTAGTAAGCTAAATATTCTCACTATATCGGTGTAATGGTGGAAGACCAGACACAGGTGTCGGATCCATGGTAGGCTTTATTGGACCAACTATATGCAGCAATAAATATACAAACAGAAAGAGTCCAAAGACAGTAACGCCCAGAAGTTGTACAAAAAAAAAACAAAAAAAAAAAAAACACCAAAGCCAAAAAGTCTTAAAATAGAAAAACGCTCAGAAGATCTCCAAAACACCGAACTAAGAGCCAGAGAGGTCAAGGACCCGGAACTGAGGGAGTAGTCTGAAACAACAACAAACAGAAGTTAACCAGGGGCTTTTCAGGAACACTGAAGCTCTCACAGAAGCCAGGAGGGTGGGTAATGCTCCACAAACACCTAGGGATGGGAAGGCCAGCTTAAAGGGGAGGATAATTATTAGGGATATGCAGCAGGTGAGAGGACAGGTGCGGGAGGGGCTGGGTGAGAGGGAGCCGGCGCGAAAACCTCAGAACTCCGGTGAGTTGGACCTCTGGTGGCCGGCATGAGAGGTGTCCCAGGAGTGCCCCTCCTGGGACGGCCTGACAATCGGCAGATAATTTGGCCCATTTCAAGCTGATTTCTTAAAATAATCAAAAATATATATGCCAATACGGTGAGCCTCACTAAAATCACTTAAATCATGTAAAAATATCTGGAAATTAAAACAGAAAATCAACATGAGAATATACGTCCACCAAAGAAGCTGCTGGTGTTCTCAGACCACTGGACTGACTGTCCAACTCCAGAACTCCAACACCACTGACTGTGTTTGGGGTTATCTGGATGGTGAGAGGAAGCAGAAGATGCTGAACCAGCTTCTAAGACTGCACTGTGGAGGTGTGTCCGGAGAGTGAGTCTCCTGAATGGACACCCTGGACTTTATATAGTGGCTGAGGATTCTGTGTGACACTGAAATGGAGAACCTACTTCTACTTAATGGCTGTTCCGTTTGCTTTTTCCATCTTCCCTGCTCATTTCACACCATATTCCCTGGAACTGTCCTGTCCTCCCCTCTCTGTCCTCACTGGCCTCTCTACACCCTGTGACCTTCAGCTCTCAGCCCCCACACACACACACATAAACAAAGTTAGAGGCACGGCTCCGGCGCCAAGTGCAAACAGGAAACAAATAAACACGAGGAAAGAATCCTGGATATGAGGGAGCGGAGGGATTATGACCGGGGGGGCGTAAAATACGACTGTCAGTAGCAGCGGGGGCTGGAGGGGGAGGGGCCAAAAATATGGAGGGACATCCAGATTAAGTTCAGCACCTAGGGGACCTCTGTTGCCATGGTTACGGAGACGGTGACCGTGCGTATCAGAAGCGTCTAGGGAAAAGCACCAAGACAGAGAAGTAAGACGCATGCTGAAGGACATGAGGAACGGAGAGAGAGCTTTGGAGAAGTTCCCTGAGGATTAGAAGAGACAGGCAGCAGGACAGGGTAGAGTTTCCCTCTGGCTGTCTCTCTGTGGTGTCTGGTAGACTTTAGATGGACGTCTACAGAAGCTATTAAGCACATCGTCTATCGGCTCAGACCGGCCACAAGCAACAAAACTGCATTCCGCAAAGGCTGGACAATGGACATTCATATCATGCACGGCAAATTAGCTGCCGCTAACCAACAGCGCATAGGTGTTTTAACCTGAAGACGGCAGAGGGGCTTCACATTGTTCCAGAGCAGCTAGTCAAAAAGTCAATGTGCCTTACAGGTAAAACCTTGTGTGTATAAGGTGTTAGTAACTTCAGGCTCCTGCAGATGGCGCTGCTGCACAAGGTTGATGGGGCTATAAACCCCTACGGGGTGTGAGTGACGGGATCCATAGATTGGGAAGAGGTGCTACAGTGCAGGGAATGTCTCGTTCCATGTGTGGAAAATGGCTCCAGAGCAGATGTTAATGATTGGCTAAAAGGAGGGACTGCATGTGGGCGTGGCCAAAGACCATAGTGTGAAGGAAGTAGCTGAATCTGCAGGTGTGTGGAAGCGTACGGTCATACGGGTCTACCAGCAGTGGATACAATCCCAGCCTACAGGGAATTCTCCTCGGAACTGTGCCAGGGAAGCATCCACCAAATCTGGACCAACTCTTTGATGTAAGAGTGTCTGAACATTGACGTAGCCTACATCCTGAAACTTGTCCAGTCCATGCCGCATCCAGCCACAGCTGTTACTGGTGCTGGTGGAGGTGTTACACACTGTTAGGTACGGTTTTATATATACTGGTCCCGCCCTGTAGGAGACTTGGTCCACTGTCCTAATGCAAAGCTTGGGTTTGAATCCCAGCTGGGTCATGCTGCGCTGCCAAACAGGTGCAGGAAATCAAGCGCATAGACATACAACCTCCATAAACAAGCACTGGCAGTAGAATGGGTCATTCTGTAGAGCTGAGTAACATTAAACACCTCCAGCATAAGCCAGTCTGGGAACGTTCGTCCTGCTAGAGCTGGCCTAGACAACTCCAAGTGCTGTCATGGTGAAACTAAGGCAACACCGGCTCAGCAGTCTCTCAATACAGCGTTCCAAACGACCTCTGGAAGCAGGGAGCTTCATGAAATGGGTCCCCAAGTCTAAGAGCACTATGTCCACTGCCAAGTGTCGGCTGGAGCGGTGTAAAGCTCCACCACAGGAGCTTTATATTATATAGTTTTGTATTTTAAAATAAATTTGGTTAATATGGCAGTAAATCCTTTGGAATATATTCTGGCATGAAATGCATTGTATTTGAAATGCATGTTAATTGTATAAATTAATAACCATATTTTTCCATATGGGGAGGAACAGGCGGTTCTGCTCTCAGAGTCTGTATTACCAACTTTGGCTTGAACTTCATCACCTGTAGCCGCTGGCTAATGCTGAAGTTAGCGGTCATGCTACATTCACGTTTGTGTTAGATGCAGAGTAGCAAACTGGATATTCAGAGCCAATGGAAAGTTCTGCCACCGCAACCGGCAACATTCCACACTAGACTAGAACGCCGCTCCATTAAGTTCCACCACAGCGCAGCGGTTCAATAAACCAGACTATTTTTTTGGGAACAGTGGATGCCAGGAACTCTCATTGTTGGAATCCAGATGAACCCGGTATTACACCACGGAACAGATATAGATATGCACACAGTATGTACAACTAAGACAACTGAGCAGCTGCTACATACCTACCTACCTACCTACCTACCTACCTACCTACCAACCAACCAACCAACCATCAGGTTTAATCTCGATGATCTCCAACATTACCCTCACTGTCTGTTTATTTCTCAGGCCAATATTGCGTCAGCTTCCCACTCTCCATGCCTAAATTTTTTTTTCACATTATTATTATTGATTTTACATTGAGAAAATATTCAGTTACAAAAGTATACTTATACATAAATACAATACATATCCGTAGATTTATCAGCAGCAGCAGCAATAATATACAAAACTATTATTAAAAAAATAAAAAATTAATAATAAACAATACCCTCTTTACCAGCCTGTATTAATCATCATCTCTTCCAAAATAATTATACACCCATATGTTCAAGAAATTCCAATAAAGCCTCCCATACACCTTTTAAATTCCACTGCCGTTCCTCTAGTTCTGTAAATCAGTTTCTCCAGTGCAATACAAGAGGCCATCTCCCTCACCCATACATGTACAAGGGCACATCTACGTTTTCCAGAACAAAGCCATCAGTCTCCTAGCCTGCAAAAGACCAAAATCAATTACCGTCACCTGTATACACCCAGAGCACAGTTTGTGTTCTATAATTTTAGATAGAGATTAAGCAATTATTTTCCAGTACTCTCGTAGTTTAGGGCAGGTCCACGTGCAATGAAATGACGTTCCCTTTTCTTCTTTACGTTTAACACAAATATCTGGAACGAAGTCTATTTTAATTTTTTTTGGCTAAGCTTCATAGCATTAGCTTTTATAGTGTTCAAGTTCAAGTGGTTTCCTGAGTTGTCCAACGTCTATTATCCTCTTTTAGGTTTAAAAATGTATCAATAACGTCCTGAAAGTTGAATTTATTGGGTTATTAAACAGAAAAAAAAGCAGATAATAAAAGCAGATAATAAAAGCAGATGGTAAAGCTTGCAGTCAGGAGAGGAGCTGAACTGAGGCAAGGTATCTAGCTATGTGGCTAACAAGCTAACGTCTCTTCTTAGCTACTTCAGTTATCTAGCACTGTAAAAATGAAGACTGAAGTTACATAAATGCAATAGGATATTTGGCCTTCCACCTTCTATGACTAAATGCTCTTATTTTAGCAGGTTCTCTTAGCTAGCATCTTAGAGAACTGAGTAACCTAAGCTAATGCTAAAGTCCAAACGGTTTCTTGTCCAACATCCATTTTATTCTTTTAGATTTGAGCATTTTCCGTTTTTAATGCCTTGAAAGTTGAATTATCAGGATATCAAAAGCAACACATCAGACAGGAAAGCTCTCAGGCAGGGACGCTATCTAGCTAGGTAGCTAATTTACCAACTCCATTACTGACCTCAGTCATTTTTGCCACTTCAGTAAACCGGTGATGTAATTATGATTGAAGACAGCAGATATATAATTGCAGTAACATATTTGGCGTCCGAGTAGTTGCGTCCTTCTGCATTACCCTTATGGCATTAGCCAGCTAGCGAAACCGAATTCAAGCTGCCTGCCCACTACAATGCCCCCCAGAGTGGTTGTAGCTCATGTATCTCTAATATTCCTGATCTCTCAGTCTGTAATGTACAACTACCCCGTAAAACACTGAATACTGACTGTAACTTTGCGTTTGCAGTTCTAGCTAATAACAGTGCAGACCATCATCCCCTCTGGAACATTCCCGGACCATTACACAGCTCATATTCACACAAACGGAGGGAACGGTCACGGTAGTTACTGAATAACCGGCTGTGAGCTCAGAGCAGCTCTGAGGCAGACAATAAGCATGAAGAATGAAACGTCCTGCAAATCGGATTTGGAGCACTCCAGGGCGCGGCTAGCAGCTCGGCCCGTGGACGCTGCTGGAACGGACCAAATCCTCTGGTGGAAAGCGCTGGAACGCTGCAGTGACCTGACCTTTGGCATTAGCCGACACTAACAGAGAGACTCGAGGCCCAGCCATGATCAGTTATCCTCTGAACGCGCTGCATTGTCCCATTCCCATGACTTCCTCTGTTATTCATTCCTCGGAATGAAACTTCTCAGCTCAGTCTGTTTGCTTCTCACAAAAGACCCAGCCACAAACGCTTTACTCAGAGTAAGGACCCGAAGCCTAATAACCATGCCAGGGGCAACAGGACTACAGCGCCTGCACAAAGAGGACCTCAACATCAGGGCGTTTACCTGAATCTGAGGACTGTGGGGGCCAGTTCATCCGTTTTCATTTCAGACGGTCCACAGCAGGCATCGAGGACATCTCGGTTTTATTCTACTACAATAAGAAAAGAGTCAGCTTGACTCGACTCAGTCGCACACCTCAGAAATATAACACTAGACTCTGACTCAAACCTCAGGGTCTCATTGCTTAGCTCTAATAACACCTCAGAGACTCAAGACTCAACTTGGAGAACACCTCACAGGCTTGGCCGTCCAGTTGGGGAACACCTCAGAGGCTTGGCACTCCAGTCGGAGAACACCTCAGAGGTGTTACCCAACTGGAGGACCAAGTCTCTGAGGTGTTCTCCGACTGGGGGACCGACTCTCTGAGGTGTTCTCCGACTGGGGGACCGAGTCTCTCAGGTGTTCTCCGACTGGGGGACCGACTCTCTGAGGTGTTCTCCGACTGGGGGACCGAGTCTCTCAGGTGTTCTCCGACTGGGGGACCGAGTCTCTGAGGTGTTCTCTGAGTGGGGGACCGAGTCTCTCAGGTGTTCCCCAATTGGAGGACCGAGTCTCTGAGGTGTTCTCTAATTGGTGTACCAAGTCTCTGAGGTGTTCCCCAATTGGAGGACCGAGTCTCTGAGGTGTTCTCTAATTGGTGTACCAAGTCTCTGAGGTGTTCTCCGACTGGAGTGCCAAGCCTCAGAGAGTCGGTCCCCCAGTCGGAGGACACCTCAGAGAGTCGGTCCCCCAGTCGGAGGACACCTCAGAGAGTCGGTCCCCCAGTCGGAGGACACCTCAGAGAGTCGGTCCCCCAGTCGGAGGACACCTCAGAGAGTCGGTCCCCCAGTCGGAGAACACCTCAGAGACTCGGTCCCCCAGTCGGAGGACACCTCAGAGACTCGGTCCCCCAGTCGGAGGACACCTCAGAGACTTGGTCCCCCAGTCGGAGAACACCTCAGAGACTCGGTCCCAGAGATGGTATCATGAATTATTGGCGAGATCGGCTGTATCTATAAATATGTAGATGGATATGATCTACTCTTTACTCTGGGTATTTTGTATAAAGTGTATTTTTATTCTCCAGTGGTGGCGAGCGGTTATTGACCTCTTAACCCAAAAGAATTTCGCTAAAAGAGCTCTCTGCATTTGATTAATCAGGATCACACGCACAAAGAGTGTTCAGTCCGGCCGAGGATTTAATTTCACATTTAAATCAGTCACTTTGGAGGATCAGAATACCGTTAGGTAGCTAAGAGGACACATTATTAATAATGCTGCAGTGTCACTAATCCTACCCACAAGTGGACACTGATTAATAACTGATTTGATAAAAGGGGAGATAATTAGAGTGATTTATTCTTTTCAGGGTCTCCTCGGACAAAAACGTATATACAGCTATATATCAAAATATCTGGACAAATACTATTAATAATAACAATCATAATAATAATAATATCATAATAATAATAATAATAACAAATCAGAAGAAGAAGAAGAAGAATTAATGTGTAGTGAGTAAATTCCAGAATTCCGTATTCTGTATATACTAGTGTTGACCAGTGTCTCAGTAAGTGTAATTACCTCAGCTGGATGTCTACTGACACTGGAGGAGCATGTTTCCCTGGGCATCTCTACTGTAACTCAGCTCCAGCGTTCGGTTGGGTACTTGCGTCCAGCGCTGCTAAGACTCTGTTTGCTTTTCTTCAGTAAAATTCTGCAGATTTTTGTTGATTTATTAATATTATTAGTGTGTGAATCCGGCATGCTCCCATTTAGGCCAAATCAAATAAGTCACACAGATCATGGGAAAGGAAACGGAGTGTAGTCGGGCTGTACAGACACCGATTCAGCACAGCTGGACTGTCACACATGCACACACACAAGGTGAGAGGTCAGGGGGTGAAGCCTGGGCCACATGACCCTCAGACAGGAGAGATTCAGGACGATGGCCTTTTAAAACACAGCAGCATGAACACACTGCTCACCTCACATCATCTAGAGGAACCATAAACAGTTACAGGAACCTGAGATGAGAACACACCGTCCCACAGAACCTGGATCATCATCATCATCATCATCATCATCATCATCATCAGGAGGAACCTGGTAACCAGAGATAAGAACACACCGTCCCACAGAACCTGGATCATCAACTGGAGAACCCTTAAACAGTTACAGTTATCAGAGACGAGAACACACTGTCCCACAGAACCTGGATCATCATCATCATCATCATCAGGAGGAACCTGGTAACCAGAGATAAGAACACAACTTCCCACAGAACCAGGATCATCATCATCATCATCAGGAGGAACCTGGTAACCAGAGATAACACACCGTTCAACAGAACCTGGATCATCAACTGGAGAACCCTTAAACAGTTACAGTTATCAGACGAGAACACACTGTCCTACAGAACCTTGATCATCACCATCATCATCAGGAGGAACCTGGTAACCAGAGATAAGAACACACCGTCCCACAGAACCTGAATATGTTTACTCACCACAAGATATGAATGTCAGTAATCCAGTTTTAAATCAGTTACAGATCTGAGAGACTATACAACTACCGTGTTCAGTAAAACCTCACTATACAAGAAAATAAAATCACTGGAGAATTTCACTTGGTCCATTCGTCATAACATTTATGTAGCCTGAATACAAAATCTCAGCAATTTATTTTACATATTAAAGCAAAAAAAAATAAAAAAATAAAAATAAGACTAAAATATACAGATGTCGTGTTTTGTTCTGCCAGCCCTGATAGACGGCCACTGCTGCTGTTTCTGCAGATAACGTAACAGGAGAAGGAAAATATACAGCAGGCTTGACTTTAAATATTTAAACTATTTCATTAAATAAATGCAGTTTGTTTGCAGAACTTGTGTTTTTGCAATATGCAAGATAAACAGAAATGGGCAACTAATAGTTCCATACAAATTTAATATTTGTGTTTGTGCTGTAGAGAACTTCATAATAGGGGGTGTGTTTATTTTGACTTGTCAAATCATATTTGGGATCTGTAACCCCGGGTCTCACCACCACTCCACCTGGTGACACAGGATTTACAATACTGACACAAGCCTCCCCCAAAACTGACTTGGCAGGCCTTCTGCTCCTTCCGCAGGCACTCGCAGCAACAAGACCACAAAAGCCACTTTAGCCTCCTAAGACTGGAAAGACCAAATAGCATCTGGACTCACCAGGAAGTCCAAGCATTGCTCTAGATCGCCTCTGAAGAGCCTTGGGTAGGGTGGAGGGGTGGAGACAGGCGTGATGGTTGCTGAAGGTCTGGAATCACTTGCTGCAACCTTGTAAGGCCAGGTCTTCTGTAACAAGGAGGTTGAGGCAGGTTGCAGGTGCAGAGTGGCCTTATCAGAGGAATATCCAGGAATCCGTATCAGAACACAGGCAGGCATCATCATAGACATAGCCATGTACACAAAACCCAGAAAACAAAACAAGGGTCGAAACCATGGAAACAGACAGAGCAAAACGCAAGATAGAGGAAACCCTGGCTCAGAACTCTGGTGGGAACTCAGAGACTCGGCAAACAGGCTGAGCAAACCATTCCTAGTCCTAGTGCCAGTCCTAATGAGTCCTAGATCAGCTGCAGGTGTGAGAGTGGGTGGAGCCAGAGTGGAGCAGGAAACGCTGTGCAGTAACACACAGGCACCAGAGAGGGCAGTATGTGACAGGCAGAATATTCCATCCCGAGAAGCTGAGGGGAGAGGAGCGGTTTCATAGGGCATGCCATAAATGACAGGTGGCCTGTAAAGACAGGTGGCTTGTAAAGACAGGTGGTCTGTAAAGACAGGTGGCTTGTAAAGACAGGTGGCTTGTAAAGACAGGTGGTCTGTAAAGACAGGTGGCTTGTAAAGACAGGTGGTCTGTAAAGACAGGTGGCTT
The DNA here is from genome assembly GCA_024036415.1 of Prochilodus magdalenae. Taxonomy (NCBI): domain Eukaryota; kingdom Metazoa; phylum Chordata; class Actinopteri; order Characiformes; family Prochilodontidae; genus Prochilodus; species Prochilodus magdalenae. Next base: position 23,293 of record JAMWET010001519.1, on the reverse strand, counting down.
GTAAAGACAGGTGGTCTGTAAAGACAGGTTGCTTATGAAGACAGGTGGCTTGTAAAGACAGGTGGCCTGTAAAGACAGGTTGCTTATGAAGACAGGTGACCTGTAAAGACAGGTGGCCTGTAAAGACAGGTGGTCTGTAAAGACAGGTGGCTTGTAAAGACAGGTGGTCTGTAAAGACAGGTGGCTTGTAAAGACAGGTGGCCTGTAAAGACAGGTTGCTTATGAAGACAGGTGGCTTGTAAAGACAGGTGGCCTGTAAAGACAGGTGGCCTGTAAAGACAGGTGACCTGTAAAGGCAGGTGACCTGTAAAGGCAGGTTGCCTGTAAAGACAGGTGGCCTGTAAAGACAAGTGGCTTGTAAAGACAGGTTGCTTGTAAAGACAGGTGGCCTGTAAAGACAGGTGGCTTGTAAAGACAGGTGGCCTGTAAAGACAGGTGGCTTGTAAAGACAGATGGCTTGTGAAGACAGGTGGCCTGTAAAGACAGGTGGCTTGTGAAGACAGGTGGCTTGTGAAGACAGGTGGCTTGTAAAGACAGGTGGCTTGTAAAGACAGATGACTTGTAAAGACAGGTGGCCTGTAAAGACAGATGGCTTGTGAAGACAGGTGGCTTGTGAAGACAGGTGGCCTGTAAAGACAGGTGGCCTGTAAAGACAGATGGCTTATAAAGACAGGTGACCTGTAAAGGCAGGTGACCTGTAAAGGCAGGTTGCCTGTAAAGACAGGTGGCTTGTAAAGACAGGTGGCTTGTAAAGACAGGTGGCTTGTAAAGACAGGTGGTCTGTAAAGACAGGTGGCTTGTAAAGACAGGTGGCCTGTAAAGACAGGTGGCTTGTAAAGACAGGTGGCTTGTAAAGACAGGTGGCTTGTAAAGACAGGTGGCTTGTAAAGACAGGTGGCTTGTAAAGACAGGTGGCTTGTAAAGACAGGTGGCTTGTAAAGACAGATGACTTGTAAAGACAGGTGGCCTGTAAAGACAGATGGCTTGTGAAGACAGGTGGCTTGTGAAGACAGGTGGCCTGTAAAGACAGGTGGCCTGTAAAGACAGATGGCTTATAAAGACAGGTGGCCTGTAAAGACAGGTGGCTTGTAAAGACAGATGACTTGTAAAGACAGGTGGCTTGTAAAGACAGGTGGTCTGTAAAGACAGGTGGCTTGTAAAGACAGGTGACCTGTAAAGACAGGTGAAGACAGGTGCCAGACTGTGACTGGCCAGAGTAACGTATGAATGGATGATGTAGCGTTGGAGTCTTCCTGGCAGAACTAAAGCTGAAGCTGAAGCTTTGATTTTTTCATAACTCCATTTTGTCTCACTTGAGAAACGCTCCAGAGGGTAACCACTGAGACGTGACAGAGATGAGTGTTAAACCAGCGGCATGATATGATGGACCCAGATTCAGTAATGAAGACAGTTAGACGAGAATTCTGGGAAAGCTTCAGACTGATGTCATGTACCCAAATGATTGAATCTGTAAAATGAGTTTTATAAAGAAATTAATTTAGCCAAATACAGCCATTATCAGAAATACAGATTCACACAAGAGGAAGAGGTTGCAGGTGTGTGGGGAAGGAGGATAAAGGTGACCAGAATCAATAACTGGTGATAAGTTTAGACTGATATGATCAATATTTATTGAGCTACACATACAGAAGTCTGTCTCTCAGTATGGCGTCGGGCCGCCGTGTTCGCTAACCCAACACGCCAGACGTCTCGGTATGGAGCTGTAGAGGTTCCTGATGGAGTCCTGTGATAATCCATCCCATGCAGCTTGAACATCCTCACACAGTTCCTGCAGATGGTGCGGTAGGGGTTCATATCGGTGCTGACCACGGTGCCTCCACACACGGATTCGTTGGGCGTCTCCACCAAGACTAAAGCGGGACTTGTCACTAAAGATGACCCGCTGCCATTCTGAGTCACTCCATGACAGTCTGGTACGACACCACTGCAGTCTTTGGTGACGGTGACGTGGTGTTAAGGACAGTCGTGGTAACGGTCTGTGTGCATGTAGTCCTGCGTGGTGCAGCCGTCTGCCGATGGTGCTGCACTAACAGGAGGACTCATGGAGGACACCACTGCTCGCTGGATGCCAGTTGTGTCTGTTGGGTCAGTCAGGTACACTAGAAACCCGAATCAAGAAGAAGGACCTTAAAAGCACAGAAGACAGCCAGGCACCACACCAGCATGCGTGATCATGGTGATGGTATGGTCGATGGTTGCCTAGCGATGCCAGAGGCTGGAACTGAGTATGAGGCTGTTTAATGAGGGCTGATCCACGAGGGGCTAAAATAGTGACAGTAAGGTGTTTCCTGCTCACGTATTTGCTGGTATCAATACCAATAGGGTTGATCTGGCATGATAGACAAGAACGGAGGAGAAGAGGCCACTCATGAACCCATCAACGATCTCTTGTGCTAGAAGCGACAAGATGACATCTGGCTGGAACAGGGCAGAGAGAAGGTTGTGACATGAGACGGAAAAGTCGCAAGGCCTGGAGAAAACAAAAATGAGACCAAGAGGTAAAAGACAAACGAAGAATCCGCATGTCCAGCAAGATCAGCAGGCACATTGATCTGGGTGAAAAGACACCAGAGCAGTCAGCTGCTGCCAAATTAAGGGGGTAAGGGAGGGCAGCCGGAGCAGGAGTGGGCCTAGCCACAGGACAAGCGGGCATGGAATGGAGCAGCAAGCAAAACAACCGTCCAAATTAAAATTGTTGATCATCTGGCCATCGGGGAAATACCCGGGCTGTCCACGGGTGCTCCGTGTGCTGGGAGAGCGCAGGTAAGGAGCCAAACTGACAGCATTAGTAGAGGGGGCAGGGGCCTAGTATGAGGAGGAGCCAGGGTCATTGGTGAAGCAGCCTGCAGTGGTCAAAGGTACCGCAATAAGAGAAAAAGTTCCACCGCTGGAGCCATGCAGAGAAAAGCCTGTGGTACTCAGAATCCAGTGCCACCAAGTGAATGGCCAGGTCCAGAACAATAGCCTGGCAGTCACCCAGTTTATGGAGGGGAGATGCTAGGAGGAGCATAGGATGCCAGGGTGAAAATAAAAGGCGAGGGCAAACTCTGAAACCTAGAGGGACTGGGAGGCAGGAGGGTCAGGGGGCCGCAGAGCGAAAGACACATCGGCAGCCGTAGGGGCAGTAGAGCGGATAAACAGAGGGTCAGTAGAAACACCCTGAACCAGAGGATGAGGAGCAGCTATGGCGGAGGCAGAGAGGCAGGAAAACAGGCAGTTCAGCAGATGAGGCAGGCACAGCAGAGGTGGGGCACATCTCGACCTGCCCAAGATCAGCAGCGAGGGGCAGCAAAGTGATGTTGGTAGAGGGTCCAATGCACATGGCCAACTCAGCTTTCAGGCCAGAACAAACCAAATAGGACTCTAACGACCCAGTTGGTCTCAGCGGACGTAGGGACGGGGACATCCAGCATGCAGTTGGTGTGTCTGGGGTGCAGAATCTGGCTGCTGAGGAGACAAGCAACAAACGCCGGCGACACTGAGAACAGGAGTGGCACAACCAGGAGTGCCCACATTCAAAACACAACCCGGACGAAGCAGCAGTGGCAAGAGGAAGCTCTGGCTACTTGGGAAGAGCTTGTTCTCCGAAGCAGGGATATCCGGATCCTTGGCAATGGAGGGCACCAAAAGCAGTTAGCTCGGCTTTGTCAGTGTGGATTTTCGTCTTGGTCAGATGAGTGGAGCGGAGCGGTTTTATTGGGCGTATAATGATTGGCGTCGGATGTATGTCTCTGGGGGAAGCCACTATAAAAGTATGCACATGAGTGACTCATCGTTTTGGATTGACTACCCTAGAGCTACGTCTTCAACACCCCTGAATGTGTTTGGGGTTGTTTGGATGGTGAGAAGAAGCAGAACATGATAAGCCAACTTCTAAGACTGAACTTTGGAGGTGTGTCTCCCTTAGGAACTAAAAGTGAGTCTCCTGAGAGGAATGGAAGCTGCAATGACCTTAAAGAGTGGACACAGTAAACGCTGGAACTGATTATAAGCTCACCCGACAGAAATTAGCCATCTTGCGTGTATAAGGTGGTAGTAACTTCAAGCTCCTGCAGATGGCGCTGCTGCATGAGGATGATGGGGTTATAAATATCTGTGGGGTGTGAGTGATGGGATCCATAGATTGGGAAGAGGTGCTACAGTGCAGGGAATGTCTCGTTCCATGTGTGGAAAATGGCTCCAGAGCAGATGTTAATGATTGGCTAAAAGGAGAGACTGCATGTGGGCGTGGCCAAAGACCATAGTGTGAAGGAAGTAGCTGAATCTGCAGGTGTGTGGAAGCGTACGGTCATACGGGTCTACCAGCAGTGGATACAATCCCAGTCTACAGGGAATTCTCCTCGGAATGGTGCCAGGGAACAAACCTGGACCACCTTCTTTGATGTAAGAGTGTCTGAACACTGATGTGGCTACCTCCAGAACCTTGTCCAGTCCATGCCCCATCCAGTCAGCTGTTGTTGGTGGATGTATTACAGGCTGTTAGGTACGTTTGGTAATAGTAGGAACTTATTTATTCAGCTGTTATATGCATGTTCAGCTGTTTTCCCTGATGCTGGAAAATTAATGAAGTATCAATCAATCAACATTTATTTTTATAGCGCTTTTTACAACAGATGTTGTCACAAAGCAGCTTTACAAAGAATCTTTACAAAGAATCTGGTGTTCGAGCCCCCAATGAGCAAGCCAAAGGCAACAGTGGCAAGGAAAAACTCCCTTAGTTAGGAAGGAAGAAACCTCAAGAGGAACCAAGACTCAAAGGGGGAACCCATCCTCCTCGGGTCAACACCAGATACAAGACAGCACTAGAAAGGAGAGTGTAATGTCTGATTAGTCTGTAATGATGTTGGTGGGTCACAAGATGGGTCAGCAGGCGCAGGCCAAGCTTCCACAGTGCAGGACAGCCAGGAGCTCCGTGGTAGTAAGGCTCCCAGTGGCTCCCAGACGGGGCAGATGTAGCAGCAGCATCAGGCCACACAGGACGGGCAGCAGTTCAGCTCAGACAAAGAGATCAGACAGACTGTTAGCTCTGACAGACCTGAACACACTATACGATGTTAACAGAGAGATCAGACAGACTGTTAGCTCTGACAGACCTGAACACACTACACAGTGTTAACAGAAAGATCAGACAGACTGTTAGCTCTGACAGACCTGAACTCACTATACGGTGTTAACAGAGAGATCAGACAGACTGTTAGCTCTGACAGACGACCTGAACACACTACACAGTGTTAACAGAGAGATCAGACAGACTGTTAGCTCTGACAGAAGACCTGAACACACTATACGGTGTTAACAGAGTGCAGCAGTGACTCCGGCAGGCCTGGCTATTACAGCATAACTAAAAGGGAGAGCCAAAAGGTCACACAGACATGAGGGCTCCCTGAGAAGTCAGCGCCCCTCTGCTCCACCGTCAACAAACCTGAGTCAACACGAGGAGCAGCGGGACGACAGCACCAACATTCCCAGTTTACCAAACACTCTCTGTCAGTGGACCCCTAGACCTGCACCTTTTATCTATCAGAAAGAAAAGACTAATTACCAAAAGCCTGACTAAACAAGTAGGTTTTAAGCCTGGACTTAAAGATTGAGGCTGTGTCTGAATCCCGAACGCTGACAGGTAAATTATTCCAGAGCGGGGGGGCCTTGTATGAAAAGGCTCTGCTCCCCGATGTAGCTTTGTTAATTCTAGGCACTAACAGAGAGCCCGCACTTTGAGACCTAAGGTCACGTGAAGGCTTATAGTACGAGAAAAGTTCAGTAAGGTAGGTAGGAGCGAGGCCGTTTAGAGCCTTATACGTCAGGAGGAGAGGTTTATACTCAATACGGAAATTAACTGGTAACCAGTGTAAGTTGGATAAGACTGGGCTGAAGTGATCAGACTGGGCTGAAGTGATCAGACTGGGCTGATGTGATCAGACTTCCTAGTTCTTGTAAGGACTCTAGCTGCAGCGTTTTGGACTAGCTGAAGTTTAAGGCTTTTGCAGGAACAACCAGAAAGCAGGGCGTTACAGTAATCCAGCCTTGAGGTAATAAAGGCGTGAACTAGTTTTTCTGCATCCTGTAGTGACAGTGCATTTCTTAATTTCGCAATATTGCGAAGATGTAGGAAAGCTATTCTAGTGATATTATTAATATGCTCATCGAAGGCCAAATCAGGATCGATCGTGACACCGAGACTTTTAACAGAGGTACCTGGTGTAACTAAGAAGCTATTTAGATTGAGTGGTAATGCAGACAGCTGGTTTCTAACACTTTTGGGACCGAGAAGAAGAACTTCTGTTTTGTCTGAGTTTAATAGGAGGAAGTTGCTTGACATCCAGTCTCTTATGTCTCTAACACAGTCCTCTATCTTATTAAGGTGAAGTGGATCATCTGGTCTAGCTGAGATATACAGTTGCGTGTCATCAGCATAGCAGTGAAAATTTATGTTATGGTTTCTGATTATGGTACCGAGTGGTAGCATGTATAAGGTAAATAATATAGGTCCTAAGACAGATCCCTGTGGAACACCAACCTTTACTTTTGTGTGAGTGGACGATTGACCATTTATATTTACAGACTGATAGCGGTCGCTTAAGTAAGATCTGAACCATGAAAGAGCTATTCCTGTTACTCCTACAAGATTTTCCAGCCTATCTAGTAGGATGGAGTGGTCTATTGTGTCAAATGCTGCACTAAGATCCAGTAGGACCAGTAAGGATGAGTTACCTCTGTCAGCAAATATTAAAAGATCATTTACAATTTTCACCAGTGCTGTCTCGGATTTTTTTTTAAAACATTAAAATGCTTAATAGATAAGGAAGAAAACACACTAAACTGGTACGGCTAAACTGCACTCGTTTGTGTTGTTTTGTATGAGGAGCATGTGGTTATGTTATTGTGTGAATGTGAAGTTTCCACTGCCCGCATGTAAATCCATTAGCTTTTGAGTAAGAAACAACAGCTTAAGTCGTCGTATAACCCATCATTACCGTTTTATAGTGTTCTACAGGAAGCACGCTGGAATAGCAGCGCTGTCACGGATCAGGGGGATCGGGGCAGATGGGATATTAAAGGCTAAATCTGTTCCTGGAACAACAGTGTGTCAGGACTCGCGATGGAGAGCACTTCTCTCCCGTCAGGAGTGATTTAGCATGCGCGAGGGACAAGAGATAAATGACTGCTGGAAATATACACAGCTAGTGCATTATAGCGTTATCCCCACAGTTATAGATCACGTTCCGGACCCGGCTCTCTGCAGACTCCCACCATCACTCACTGCGGGAATGATTAATGCAGGGTGGCCTCAGCTATGAAGTTCGCTTTCCTGATGTGTTCAAGGCTCCTCCAAACACGCTGTTGGGTTTTCACGATGGCTGGGTTGAGCTTTAGAGACGAGACAGGAAGGAATCGCTACCCTAATCCCCTCTGAGTAACGGAAGAATGGGAATGCTAGACGTTTATGCGCACCAACCGCGTGATCATATTTTGGAATATGTTTTGCTTTGTGTGATATGTGGTCTGGAAGAGAGATTTACAGGAGACAGGCTGGCTTTCACCGTATACAGGTCCTTCTCATTTCGGCCTTGGCAACGATCTTAGACTGAAATCTTTTCCCGCTGAGTGACCCTATATGTTAATTATGTTTATTATCCTAAATGTAATGATTCAGTGTTCCATATTCTCGCTACCAAATCAATCCTAACACCACCCAGACTTTGCCAGATGTTTACCAAATGGTAGTGAGAGTTTGAGCTCAAAAACATTGACCATAGTGAGGTACAGTGAGTACTCCGACACTGCCAGAATCTTCAGGGGGAGTCCAGTACCTTTCGTCACTTAACATGGCCAAGAAAAACCTACTACTGCAAGCAAAGAAAATTTGACTGACAAGCAACCAATCACAAGCTTGGCATAACGGATAGAAGAAGGCAGTCTTGAAAATGCAAAATCGACGGACATAGGAACAAGAGTAACAGACTGGGAGACAAACAACCGGCAGCGAGACAGAACACCCAACAAGAACAAAGGGCACATCATGGGGTATAAAACAACAAGGGCTAACGAGAGACACCTGGGAAGGGGCGGAGCTAGAAACAAGGGACAGGTGAGGGGTCTGACAAGAGGGCGGAGACAGGAGGAGCAAAAAACAAAACAGAAGCACATGGACATGACGAGACAGAAACAGAAAACCGAGAAAAACAGGGGCTAGAGTAGACGGGACGTGACAGGTATAGGATGGGTGGAGGTTCACCAGGCTGAACTCACAACACTTTGATTCCTGTCTCTGAAGTAAGATTTGAATTGGAAGGCATGCATTGGCTGTCACGTCCTGCCCTGTCCTGTTCATGTTTGTCTGTCTTATCTGGCTTCCTGTTTCTGTCTTGTCATGTCCATGTGCTGTCTGTCACTCTGTTCCATGTGCCTCTGTTTGTTTTGATTTTTTGCTCCTCCTGTCTCCGCCCTCTTGTCAGGCCCCTCGCCTGTTTCTGGCTCCGCCCCTTGCCAGATGTCTCTCGTTAGCCCTTGTTGTTTTATACTCCATGTTGTGCTTCTTGTTGTTGCTTGGCGTTTGTTCCCCTGCTGGTGTTTTGTTTCCATGACTGTCTTTTCGTCCGTTGATTTTGTCTCCTTGTTGGTTGTTTTTGTAATCAGGCACAGTATTTCTCAGTTTGCTAGTTTTTACTTTGGTTTGTTGTCTTTTTTTACTTTTCATTAAAACACTTGCGCTTGCATCCCGTCTCCTCGTCCTGTCTCCATGTAACATTGGCATTCAAATGTAATTTCATTAAAGTCACCCATGTGAGTAATTTTGGGGACTTCCGTCAGTCAGGTCAGTCAGTTCCGTTTTCTGATTGCATCGTGCCTCCGTTTTCTACTTTCTCTTCATTCAGATCAGCGTGTTTCATGAGTTTGCGGTTCAGTTTTCTACAAGCAAAAACTTTGATAATTTTGAATAACAGTCGTATGGTGCGTTTCCTGCATCTGTTTTATTTGGCAATGTGTCAAGCAGCTTCACACACTCCTCTGAGCCCTACAGTTCCGATTCCAGAGGTGCAATAACACTGTCAGAATTTGGCAGGTAAGGAAATGAGATGCAAACCGTACAAGTTAATGTCTGTTTCACACAGATGGTGTAACGTTCCTTCTTATTTTCATTTACACAAACAGACACATCTAGAGTTTACCAATAAGATTCAGATATTTTACTGTACACACCGTACGGTTGTGATCCTGCAACAAAACCAAGCAGTCTACAAATGAACCACAAACAAGCTGATCGGGATGAATGAAAAGTACAAGATGGAGACAAATTGCAGATCTGCACAAGTGAAAATGAACCGAATGACCTAGAACTGCAAAATTACACCCTGCCCTAATAAAACTGATGTACACTCTCAAATCACAGTGTACCAACACCATACAAAGGAGGTGTGTATACAAGGAAGTGCACATATCACATCTATCTCTGTCTGTGTGTGGGCGGAGCCTCTGTGGCTGAGAGTACCCAACCAAAACATGACTAGCAAATACAGTTCTAAACCGTTGTAGACTAGAATTTTCAATGACATAAAAGAATTCTGTGGTGACAGTTCCTAATGTTCCCCGCTGATTTTCCGAATCTTGGACACGTTTATTTTAAAACAATGGGATCTTGTGGCCATGTAGGACAGGATAGTACTTCCTGCTGGGGCGTGGCCAAAACAAGCCCCCACCTACAGACAAATATTCTGTGTTTTGGGACAGTGTTTTTATTTACCTTCAATAAATATACATTTTTCATCTTCACTTTAAAGTAAATCTTAAATAATTTTTTTCTTTAACTTTCAAACCACCAAAAGTACATTGTGTTTCGTCCTTTTCAGTTTTGGAGCTTCAAGGTGGATCCCCCCAAATTCAGTGTCCATAATTCAGTGTCTGACATGTAAACTTGGTGTGAGAAGGTGTTCAGATGTTCTTCACGGTTCTTCACGGTGGAGGTGGTAACCAGGGATCACCATTTCTACAACACAGATATTTATCTAAACCACCAGTGGACCTACACGTGTTGTATATGGAATGTTGATGATGAAAATCTGGAAAGTTCCTTTGGGGGACTATTTGACCTCACAGCGCCCTGCAGCATGTATCCCTCCACCATGAATGGAGTTTAAGGCTGAGATCTTCTCCACACTATCATAAACAGCGTCTCAGACATCAGGCAGCGTATTCAGAACCACCTCCTGTAGGAACTTCCTGTGAGGGAGCTTTTAGAGGGGGACGTCTGGTTACCTTCACCACCACTGTGAGTGGCTTCAATAACAGAAGTAATGTAGAGGGTGGTGCTGGGGACAACCACACCCCTCTGACTCCACCTTTGACTTTACATGTTGTTAGCCACATTCGCCTTGTGGCTTCCAACACAAAACCAACGAAGCCCATTTCAGACACCAGCCTTTGATTGCACTCCTCCTTTATTCCAGTTACCGAAGCCCTGAGAAGCTCTGCAGTGCTGCTTTTAAACGGATCACTGGAGCTGAAACTGCTTCATTGTCTCTCTCGTTTCAGCTAAATGTAAATGAGTTTGATGAATTTGACCTTTGCAGGTTATATGCTAATTGGGGTGGCCTTGGGTCGCTCACAAAGGGTGAGTAAACAGCAATCACACCCTCATAAAAAAGATCCCGAGCATGTTTAATTTATTCCAAACTTACTCTCTTCTGAGTTTGTGACTTCGTGCCTACATGCCTCAGCTCTCTTAACAAAGCTTTCTAAACCTTTAAAGCTTCACCAGAATGGAACGTTCTGCTCCTCTTACAGGTTGAACTTCCACTTTAAGCTAATAAACACATTACGAAAAAAAACCACATTGCTGGAGCTCCCTCTGTTGGACTGTACTTGTCAATCGTCAATTTCGTGACATACAAGTTGGAATTGAATTATTCTGGGTTGTGGGTGATGCTGGAATCTATCCCAGTGCCCACTGGCCAGAGAGCAGGAAACACCCTGGAGAGACTGCCAGCCAATCACAGGGCTACAAGTGTGTTTATAAATATACATGTATTACATTTATACTTCGACTTTTTAGTGTCGATTATATGAATAGAAGGTTTCCCTTCCTTTCCTCCCTTCCCTTATTTTTATCTTAATGTTTTACTTTGAAGTGAAGACTAAAAAATAGTACCCACTATAAAATATCACCCATGGAATAACACAGTACACCTTAAAAAACTCCACAATGGAACTTGAGGATTAAACAGCTTTCTTGACTTGCAATGGAGGTGGATATGACAGGGTTTTTTTTATATGTAACGTTTGTGCTAACGATGGGCACTCTGCTCTGTTAAACGTGTAAGCTCTTGGCCTGGATACATGGATCGGGACTGTATTGATCAGTTTGATATACCACGTTTATAAGACACGGCTTATCTAAGAGAGACGAGGTTCTTTTTCCCTGGTTAACACTTATAAGGGAAACCAAAATGGACTTCATGGAGCGATGCCATTAAACCTTTCAAAAACCTTTCAGTAGAAGGTTCTTTGTGAAACCATGTTTATGCGCAGCATGTGAAATACCCCCTGGTATTCATGGGGTCCCATGTTGGCTGGCTACTCCAGCACTGGCTGGCTGCAAACTCACTTAAATGGCAGTGAAAGATTTGGTTTAGCCTGATCATCCACACACTGGGACCTTACTTGTGTTGTTTGATTTTTTTTTTAACTGGGGTGAAAAAGCAATGTATTCACACAGATCAACAAATTAACACCAACACCCCAACAGTGCTACAACACCACAGTTCATACAACACACTAATATGCATTATTGTGTTTTAATATGATTGGACCGATACACAGACAGATATTGTGGAATAGCTTCACTCCTGAATCCTGCACGTCATTGTTACTAAGGCCCAGTTCTTTCAAAGAGCACTGACTTTAAAGGTGGACACTTTCCCAAGCTTTTCTCCAAGTGCTACAGCTGTCTTTTCTGCAAAGAAACAAAAACTATAATAGATGATACAATGTGGTACAACAACGATTTCTGCTGTTGCTGCAGCTCTCAGAGGATGGAACATCTTTCAGCCCATAGCAACCATTATAACAAGAACAAACAAAAAAACCCACACTAAGTTGTGAAGTTATTGATTTGGGAAGATTTGTTTCTAGTATCTGGGTTAAATAATTCCCTGTTGTATCAGTGCAGCACTGCCTGTGTTGTCCACCCTGAAGTAAGTTCCTTGCTGCTGTGATGTAATGTGAATTTGTCCTATTGCAGTAATGCAGGCGTCATCACACCCCTGCTATCTCATCTCTTATTCAGTCTTTGGTTTAAGAACTGAGTAATGGTTCACTCTTTCCTATAAACTCTGAATCACCAGGCACGTTTTCAGATTTACAAATATACTATGACATACTGTGAAGTGTTTCAGAGGTGTCCCGGGCATAGCTGCAGTATCAGTAAACCCCTGGTATATTGCACATTGTTTATACATGAGATGTACAACTGCCAAGAACAATTCTGAAGTTCAATTCTCAAAGAACTTCCACACAATGTGAAGGCCCAATGCCAGTTAAAAGTTTCCCGACAAGCGTTTTAATGTAGTGTGAATTCATTGATATTTCATGAATGCCTTTTTAACACCAACAAAGCATAAAATATCATTTAAAATGTAATTTAAAATGTCTTTACTATTAATTTGTGCTATTTCATTCCTTTACCGGAGGAACTTTTTGGTCTTGTTTTGCAGTTTAATATATTAATACTTAAAAAAAAACATCAGACATCCAGACATCCAACAATAAACATAGATAGACAGATAGTAGCAATAGTGCAAAACAGAAGAGTGCAAATGTGCATTAATTATAATACATATATGTATATATATATATATATATATATATATATATATATATATATATATATATATATATAATTAATGCACATTTGGATATATATATATATATATATATATATATATATATATATATATACATATATATATATATATATATATATATATATATATATATATATATTATATATATATACACAAAATGTACAAAATGTCTATGAACAAATATAAACACAATTTATTATATATATAATATAGCAGCTACGTGTTATATCACTTTGCAGTGATCAGTACTGAAAGTGTAATGGATGATAAATGAATCTGGTGTGTGCAGTATGAGCGGGAGTATTAGCGATGAGGTGTATGCTAACTATGGAATGGATCATGTATGGTTAGGGTTAGGGTTAGGGTTAGGGTGATTGTGTTTAGCTAGTTTAGCCAACAGACGCTAATAATTCCCTTTCTAACAGTTCAGGGCCCGTCAGCATCGGCTCTGGAGGTGCTTCGTCCACTCTCAGTCCATTTCTGGGTTATCCTAAGAATAGCCCTGACCATCTGTGTGTTTTCCTTCGAAGCCCTGAGCGTATGCCTCCACATCTTTCCTCCTGGATTTCCCAAAGCCACTGCTGGATCACGGGAGCATTCCAGCGTGAGATGATTCATTGGACATTCCTAACGTTTTTCCTCCCGCAGCTTAGCAGCATTGCCCACTGCGGAGACATGGTGGGGGTGCCTGATGATGGAAGAAGCAGAAACGAATCCTCGCTGGTGTTCCAGTGTTGGAGCTATCCTTCGTCTCCCAAAGCACAACCAAATAACAAATAATATGGCACTTTTTGACTAATTGATGCCATGTATTATGTTTTATACATAAATAAATAAATAAAAATGTAATATATGTATATTTAAGCATTAAGATGTGTAGCAGTAGGTTCTCTGTTGATGTTGTGTTCCTTTATTTACACGTAGAACATCAGCAGCAACGTCATGTTGACCAAACTTTCCAAATATGTGTGCTTAAATCTGATCCTAAGTAGAGATTAGATCTCAAATTTAAAAGGACGTTTTGTTGTATCTGTGTAAGAGAATCAGCAAAGCCTCAGGCTGTACTGCTCAGAGTGTTAAATGGTTCCTCAGGTTGGTGAAGAATGTGTAGTTTTACAAAACCTATGAAGAACCATATTTTAAGTGTACTTTTAATAATTCAATCACATTTTTTTCATTATAACGTTAAAAAGTAGTGAGGAATGTGTTGTATGTGGTTCTCAACAGAACCCTTTTTTGTTGTATGTCTGTATATAGCACAAAATAGGGTTCTGCTATGGCTTAAAGTTTGACATAATAAAACAACAGAAGAACTCATAATTGGTTCCATATAGAACCATATACAACACATTCTCCATCAACTGTTTTACTGTTTGTGGTTCTATATAGACTTGCTGTCTTTACTAAAGAACCTTTGAAGAACCCTATTTTTAGATGTTTGCATTATTCCTTTTGTAATTTTGATAACAGTGGGACATATGCTGTATATGTATGTGGTTCTTTACAGAACCTTTTTAAAAATGACTGGATTTGACCTTACATCATATAACAAAAATAGAACCCTTTTCGGTTCCATATAGAACCACATGTCACACATTCTCCCTCAATCTAAAGAACCTTTTCAATGTTTTTGTTATCATGTTCTTTTATGGCCATATCCTTAAATACAATCACTACTAATAAAATACGAGGAAGATTTTTAATAGAAGCTGATACAGAATTTATTTGTGTTCTATTTGGTTCTATACAGAACCTTTTTAAAACACTTTATGTCTTCTGGTGTGGATCAGACACAGCAGTGCTGCTGGACACCTCAGTATCACTGCTGACTGAAAATTGTTCACCAACCAAAACCATCCGGCCAACAGCGTCCTCTGGGCAGCATCCTGTGGGTAGTGTCCTGTGGGTAGTGTCCTGTGGGTAGTGTCCTGTGGGTAGTGTCCTGTGGGTAGCATGCTTTGGGCAACATCCTGTGGGCAGCCTCAATTTGGGCAGCATCCTGCGGGCAGCATCTTGTGGGCAGCCACTAGGGGGCAGCATCCTGTGGGCACCGTCCTGTGGGCAGTGCCCTGTGTCCACTGATGAAGGACTAGAGGATGACCAACACTGCACTGTGCAGCAGCAGATGAGCTATCGTCTCTGACTGTCCATCTACAAGGTGGAGCAGCAAGGTAGGAGTGTCTAATAGAGTGGACAGTGAGTGGACACAGAAGTCTCTCACAGCAGCTCTACCAGGTAGGAGTGTAGTCTGTATGGCGGATGGTAACGATGATGTTATAAACAGGTCGGTCTGCTGGTCCTGCTGGTACTAGATTATTTGTGTAGTGAGTTCAGCCTGATGGGACTCTATCAGTGGCGCCGCTGATGATTCCTTTATTGCAGGTGCCCTTGAAATTCCAATGACACATCTTGTATGCAAAGCAGTGGCTGAATGTCAGTCGGCTGAATTAAAAGCTTTCCCCCTATTAGGCTCAGCGCGTAATTGAAGAATACAGCAGCAGCTGCTGAAGTGTTTTTGTGCCCTTTAGCGACGATGTGTCAATCTTCTGGGAATGAAACCACTTTGTAATCATCTGTGTATTTTTTTAAATGGAGAATCATCACGAACTGGACCACAGCTGCAGATACCTGTAACGCCTGAGGCTGGCGGATGTGAATGAATGTGGGGAGAGCAGGTAGAGTAGACTGGCACTTACTGTGATTTACTGTGATGGCACCCAGTGAGTGCTGGGATAGGCCTGCTCTTTGAGGATGAAGGAATGAAGGATAAGATAGATAGATTGATAGATAGATGATTGATTGATATTGATTGATTGATTGATTGATAGATAGATAGATAGATAGATAGATAGATAGATAGATAGATAGATAGATAGATAGATAGATAGATAGATAGATAGATAGATAGATAGATAGATAGATAGAGGGATGGATGGATGGATGGATAAGTAGGTAGGTAGCTGGATAGATAGATAGATTGATGGATGGCTAGTTAGATGGGTTGGTGGGTTGGATGGATGGATGGATGGATGGATGTATGAATGGATAGTTAGATGGGTTGGTGGGTTGGATGGATGGATTGATGACTACTTAGTTTTTGTTGGATGGATAGATAGATGATTTGGTGGGTTTGGATAGATGGATGGATGGATGGATGGATGAATGGATGGATGGATTGATGACTAGTTATTTTTTTTTTGGATGACAGATAGATGAGTTGGTGGGTTTGGATGGATGGATGGATGGATGGATGGATAGGTAGGTAATTGGATAGGTGGGTGGGATGGATGGATAGATAGAATGATAATATATGTATTAACAGTTTATATATAATATTAATATTCTGTATGTAACAAAAATATAAAAAAATATATAGAGAGAGATTATAATATAATTTTATATCTTATATATTCTATAATTAATATAATTAATGATTAATAATTAATATAATAATAATCAAAGTAAGAAGTAAAAAAGGACAATTCATACCTTTAACCCAATGAACGAATCCATATTAAAATCAGTATTTATTAAAATAAATTTATTAATAGATAAAATCTATATAGTCAAACTTTACATAATGCACTACTGTATTGTACGTAACACGGGTCAAAAATAATTTCAGTTTCAGTTTTAATTTCATTCGTACATACATTTAACATTCTAACTTTCTCTGATATGATATTGCAGACATGTAAAAATTATTTTGTAATAACAAACTGAATTTATTCATCTTTACCAAATTGATCTGTGTAGCAGATTTGAATAGCTCTGGTCTCCTAACAGAGATATAAACTCTCCAGCATCAGTTTTACATTTATTACAGAGGATGACAGACACGGATCCGGAAGTGAGACGATACACGCTCTCCAGTGCTACGAGTAAATCATTACGATCTGCAGCTTTCAAAAGAAAACAACAACAACCACAACAACAACACCAACAACAACAAGACCAACAACAACAACAACCACAACAACAATACCAACAACAACAACAACAATACCAACAACAACAAGACCAACAACAACAACAACAACAACCACAACAACAATAGCAACAGCAACAGCAACAACAATACCAACAACAGCAACAACAACAACAACAACCACAACAACAATACCAACAGCAACAGCAACAACAATACCAAACACAACAACAACAACAACAATAACAACAACAATACCAAAAACAACAACAACAACAACATGGACATCACACTGTCAGTTTCCCTTCACGCAGAACTGCTGGTGCTGTATCAGCGTCGCACCAGAGCCAGATGTAATTATGGGCGTTCAGACTCTGCTGAAGTCATTCTGCCAGGGCCGTCACAGTGCCTAGTGTTTTCTTTCACACACAGGGGCATTTTCCAATAAACGATCCAGTCGGATTAGGGCTTCCGACAGGGATTACATTTCACTGACTGTTTCTGGGGTTTTATCCAGCCCAGAAGCCAAAGCCAGCCAAACGTCTGAGTAAAGGATTTCACAGGCGCAGAGTGATGAATGAATAACCATGTATTTAAAATCCTCCAGCTGTATGGAGAGGTACAGTCTATACAGCCCAGCGCAGACAGACCACCCTTCATTCCTTCCAGTGTCCAGCGCCAGGAAAAAGAGCAGCCGCACGTGTTTAACAGGCAGCTACTCCGAACCCCCACCGCTGAATTTAACATCGGGGGTGTGGGTGTTCAGTGCGTCCACTCTTTACCTCCAGCCCAGCTTCCATTCTAGACTCTGGAGTGGTCAGTCCATTGTTCTGAGAACACCAGCAGCAGCTTCTTTGTTTGGTGTAACTAGTACCTAGAGGGTGTTTCCAATAAAGTGGCCAGTTAGTGGAAATACAAGGCGGGTGTTTCTGATAAAGTGGCCGGTTAGTGAAGGTAGAGTGGAGGTGTTTCTGATAAAGTGGCCGGTTAGTGGAGGTAGAGTGGAGGTGTTTCTGATAAAGTGGCCGGTTAGTGGAGGTAGAGTGAAGGTGTTTCTGATAAAGTGGCCAGTTAGTGGAGGTAGAGTGGAGGTGTTTCTGATAAAGTGGCCAGTTAGTGGAGGTAGAGTGGAGGTGTTTCTGATAAAGTGGCCGGTTAGTGGAGGTAGAGTGGAGGTGTTTCTGATAAAGTGGCCGGTTAGTGGAGGTAGAGTGCAGGTGTTTCTGATAAAGTGGCCGGTTAGTGGAGGTAGAGTGGAGGTATTTCTGATAAAGTGGCCGGTTAGTGGAGGTAGAGTGCAGGTGTTTCTGATAAAGTGGCCGGTTAGTGGAGGTAGAGTGGAGGTGTTTCTGATAAAGTGGCCGGTTAGTGGAGGTAGAGTGCAGGTGTTTCTGATAAAGTGGCCGGTTAGTGGAGGTAGAGTGGAGGTGTTTCTGATAAAGTGGCCAGTTAGTGGAGGTAGAGTTAAGGTGTTTCTGATAAAGTGGCCGGTTAGTGGAGGTGGAGTGGAGGTGTTTCTGATAAAGTGGCCGGTTAGTGGAGGTAGAGTGCAGGTGTTTCTGATAAAGTGGCCGGTTAGTGGAGGTAGAGTGCAGGTGTTTCTGATAAAGTGGCCGGTTAGTGGAAGTAGAGGGTAGGTGTTTCTGATAAAGTGGCCGGTTAGTGGAGGTAGAGTGCAGGTGTTTCTGATAAAGTGGCCGGTTAGTGGAAGTAGAGTGGAGGTGTTTCTGATAAAGTGGCCGGTTAGTGGAGGTAGAGTGGAGGTGTTTCTGATAAAGTGGCCAGTTAGTGGAGGTAGAGTGGAGGTGTTTCTGATAAAGTGGCCGGTTAGTGGAAGTAGAGGGTAGGTGTTTCTGATAAAGTGGCCGGTTAGTGGAAGTAGAGTGCAGGTGTTTCTGATAAAGTGGCCGGTTAGTGGAAGTAGAGGGTAGGTGTTTCTGATAAAGTGGCCGGTTAGTGGAGGTAGAGTGCAGGTGTTTCTGATAAAGTGGCCGGTTAGTGGAAGTAGAGTGCAGGTGTTTCTGATAAAGTGGCCGGTTAGTGGAGGTAGAGTGCAGGTGTTTCTGATAAAGTGGCCGGTTAGTGGAGGTAGAGTGCAGGTGTTTCTGATAAAGTGGCCGGTTAGTGGAGGTAGAGTGGAGGTGTTTCTGATAAAGTGGCCGGTTAGTGGAGGTAGAGTGGAGGTGTTTCTGATAAAGTGGCCGGTTAGTGAAGGTAGAGTGGAGGTGTTTCTGATAAAGTGGCCGGTTAGTGGAGGTAGAGTGCAGGTGTTTCTGATAAAGTGGCCGGTTAGTGGAAGTAGAGTGGAGGTGTTTCTGATAAAGTGGCCGGTTAGTGGAGGTAGAGTGGAGGTGTTTCTGATAAAGTGGCCAGTTAGTGGAGGTAGAGTGGAGGTGTTTCTGATAAAGTGGCCGGTTAGTGGAGGTAGAGTGCAGGTGTTTCTGATAAAGTGGCCGGTTAGTGGAGGTAGAGTGGAGGTGTTTCTGATAAAGTGGCCGGTTAGTGGAGGTAGAGTGCAGGTGTTTCTGATAAAGTGGCCAGTTAGTGGAGGTAGAGTGGAGGTGTTTCTGATAAAGTGGCCGGTTAGTGGAGGTAGAGTGCAGGTGTTTCTGATAAAGTGGCCGGTTAGTGGAGGTAGAGTGCAGGTGTTTCTGATAAAGTGGGGGGTGGCCAGGTTTAGTAGGAGGTAGTGATAAAGTGCAGTGTTGTCTTGATGATAAAGTGGCCGGTTACGTGGAGGTAGAAGTGGAGGTGTGTTTCTGATAAAGTGGCCGGTTAGTGGAGGTAGGAGTGCAGAGTGCAGGTGTTTCTGATAAAGTGGCCGGTTAGTGGAGGTAGAGTGCAGGTGTTTCTGATAAAGTGGCCGCGTTAGTGGAGGTAGAGGTGGAGGTGTTTTCTGATAAAGTGGCCGTTAGTGGAGGTAGAGTGCAGGTGTTTCTGATAAAGTGGCCGGTTTAGTGGAGGTAGAGTGGAGGTATTTCTGATAAAGTGGCCGGTTTAGTGGAGGTAGAGTGCAGGTGTTTTCTGATAAAGTGGCCGGTTAGTGGAGGTAGAGTGGGGTGTTTCTGATAAAGTGGCCAGTTTAGTGGAGGTAGAGTTAAGGTGTTTTCTGATAAAGTAGTGCCGGTTAGTGGAGGTGGAGTGGAGGTGTTTTCTGATAAAGTGGACCGTGTTAGTGGAGGTAAGTGCAGGTGTTTTCTGATAAAGTGGCCGGTTAGTGGAGGTAGAGTGCAGGTGTTATTTTCTGATGAAAGTGGCCGGTTAGTGGAAGTAGAGGGTAGGTGTTTTCCTGATACAAAAAGTGGCCGGTTAGTGGAGGTAGAGTGCAGGTGTTTCTGATAAAGTGGCCGGTTAGTGGACGTAGAGTGGAGGTGTTTCTGATAAAGTGGCCGGTTAGTGGAGGTAGAGTGGAGGTGTTTCTGATAAAGTGGCCAGTTAGTGGAGGTAGAGTGGAGGTGTTTCTGATAAAAGTGGCCGGTTAGTTTGGAAGTAGAGGGTAGGTGTTTCTGATAAAAAGTGGAACGGGTTAGTGGAAGTAGAGTGCAGGTGTGTTCTGATAAAGTGGCCGGTTAGTGGAAGTAGAGGGTAGGTGTTTTCTGATAAAGTGGTACCGGTTAGTGGAGGTAGAGTGCAGGTGTTTTTCTGCATAAAGTGGCCGGTTAAGTGGAAGTAGAGAGTGCAGGTGTTTCTGATAAAGTGGCCGGTTAGTGGAGGTAGAGTGCAGGTGTTTCTGATAAAGTGGCCGGTTTTAGTGGAGGTAGAGTGCAGGTGTTTCTGATAAAGTGGCCAGTTTAGTGGAGTAAGAGTGGAGGTGTTTCTGATAAAGTGGCCGGTTAGTGGGAGGTAGAGTGGTGAGGTGTTTTCTGATAAAGTGGCCGGTTAGTGGAGGTAGAGTGGAGGTGTTTCTGATAAAGTGGCCGGTTAGTGGAGGTAGAGTGGAGGTGTTTCTGATAAAGTGGCCGGTTAGTGGAAGTGGAGTGGAGGTGTTTCTGATAAAGTGGCCGGTTAGTGGAGGTAGAGTGGAGGTGTTTCTGATAAAGTGGCCGGTGAGTGGAAGTAGAGTGGGAGGTGTTTTCTGATAAAGTGGCCGGTTAGTGGAGGTAGAGTGGCAGGTGTTTCTGATAAAGTGGCCGGGTTAGTGGAGGTAGAGTGGAGGTGTTTCTGATAAAGTGGCCGCGTTAGTGGAGGTAGAGTGCAGGTGTTTCTGATAAAGTGGCCAGTTTAGTGAGGTAGAGTGGAGGTGTTTCTGATAAAAGTGGCCGGTTAGTGTGGAGGTAGAGTGGTCAGGTGTTTTCTGATAAAGTGGCCGGTTAGTGGAGGTAGAGTGCAGGTGTTTCTGATAAAGTGGCCGGTTTAGTGGAGGTAGAGTGCAGGTGTTTTTCTGATAAAGTGGCCGGTTAGTGGAGGTAGAGTGGAGGTTTTTCTGATAAAGTGGCCGGTTCTAGTGGAGAGTAGAGGCAGGTGTTTCTGATAAAGTGGCCCGGTAGTGGAGGTGGAGATGGAGGTGTTTCTGATAAAGTGGGCCGTTAGTGGAGGTAGAGTGGAGGTGTTTCTGATAAAGTGGCCGGTTAGTGTGAAGGTAGAGTGGAGGTGGTGTTTCTGATAAAGTGTGGGTGCCGGTTAGTGGAAGTGGAGTGGAGGTGTTTCTGATAAAGTGGCCGGTTAGTGGAGGTAGAGTGGAGGTGGTTTCTGATAAAGTGGCCGGTTTTAGTGGAGGTAGAGTGAAGGTGTTTCTGATAAAGTGGCCGGTTAGTGGAGGTAGAGTGGAGGTGTTTCTGATAAAGTGGCCGGTTTAGTGGAGGTAGAGTGGAGGTGTTTCTCTGATATAAAGTGGCCGGTTAAGTGGAGGTAGAGTGGAGGTGTTTTTTCTGATAAAGTGGCCGGTTAGTGGAGGTATAGTGGAGGTGTTTCTGATAAAGTGGCCGGTTAGTGGAGGTAGAGTGGAGGTGTTTCTGATAAAGTGCCGGTTAGTGGAGGGTAGAGTGGATGGTGTTTCTGATAAAGTGGCCGCGTTAGTGGAGGTAGAGTTGAGGTGTTTCTGATATAAGTGGCCGCGGTGAAGTGTGGAGGTAGAGTGGCCGGTGTTTTTCTGATAAAAGTGGCCGGTTGGTGGGAGGTGTTTCTGATAAAGTGATGCCGGTTAGTGGAGGTGGAGTGGAGGTGTTTCGATAAGTGGCCGGTTATGTGGGTGGAGTGGAGGTGTTTCTGATAAAGTGGCCGGTTAGTGGGAGGTAGAGTGGAGGTGTTTTCTGATAAAGTGGCCGTTGGTGGAGTAGAGTGGAGGTGTTTCTGATTAAAGTGGCTCCGGTTAGTGGAGGTAGAGTGGAGGTGTTTTCTGATAAAGTGGCCGGTTAGTGGAGGTACAGAGTGGAGGTGTTTCTGATAAAAGTGGCCGGTTAGTGGAGGTGGAGTGGAGGTGTTTCTGATAAATTGGCCGGTTAGTGGGGGTAGGAGAGTGGAGGTGTTTCTGATAAAGTGGCCGGTTTAGTGGAGTAAGTGAGGTGTTTTCTGATAAAGTGGCCGGTTAGTAGAGGTAGAGTGGAGGTGTTTCTGATAAAGTGGCCGGTTAAGTTGAGGTAGAGTAAGGTGTTTCTGATAAAGTGGCCGGTTAGTGGAGGTAGAGTAGGAGGTGGTTTCTGATAAAGTGGCCGTGTTTAAGTGTAGAAGAGTGGAGGTGTTTCTGATAAAGTGGCCGGTTTAGTGGAGGTAGAGTGGAGGTGTTTCTGATAAAGTGGCCGGTTAGTGGAGGTAGAGTGGGAGGTGTTTTCTGAAAAGTGGAGGGTGGTGGGTGGGTTAGTGGAGTGGGAGTGAGTGTGTTTCGATAAAGTGGCCGTTAGTGGAGGTAGAGTGGAGGTGTTTCTGCTAAAGTGGACCGGTTAGTGGAGGTGTAGTGAAGGTGTCGTATGATAAAGTGGCCGGTTAGTGGGATGGTAGAGTGGACGGTACCGAACAATGTTTCTGATAAGTGGCCTGGTGTAGTGGTAAAACAAGGATTAACAATGGAGGTAAAGTATTCCTGATAAAGTGGCCTGCAAATAGGATACAGTTGCACAGAACTATCTGATCATGACAGCAATATAAACGCTCAAAAAACTAATAACCGAGACATAAGACGTAAAGAAGCACAGACAAGCGTGTTTGGGAGACAAGAGTCCATAGGAAGGTGATGATCTGGGGGTAACTCTCTGGGAAGATGTTATGGGTGTGATAGCTCAGTGAGCGGTAATAACCGCGGGTGGGTTTAACGAAACCCTCACCTTAAACACCTCATTAGCTGGGAAGGGGGTCCGCCAACGAGGTCTGGAGGGCGCCGATGGCAGGAATGTCTCCGCCTGCGCTGTCCAGTAACTATCGACTTCTGAAAAAACTCAGACTGCTTTTTTTGCTGCAATATTGCTCGCGCTAATGTGTTTTCCAGGCTGATGACTTCCTGGAATTACAACATCCCCTAACACTCCTACTTTCTCCTCTTCCATTTTACTAC
>JAMWET010001518.1:0-33149 GCA_024036415.1 Prochilodus magdalenae | reverse complement strand
CCATCAGCCAAAAAAACACAACCAATACCCGCAAACCTCAACCTAAAACCCTCAACCCAAACCCCTGTAAAACCTAAACCCACCAAACCAACTACCCCCAAACCCTCAACCCAAAACCCTCAACCCAAACCCCCAATCCCAAACACCCATCAGCCTAACAAACCACCAACCAATTACCCTCAAACCCTCCAACCCAAAAACCCCTCAACCTGAACTCCAACCCCAAAACCCCTGTAAACCGAAACTCATCCGACCAATACCCCCAAAAACCCTCAACCCAAAACCCTTAACCTAAACTCTCACCCAACCTTCAAACCAAAATCTTGACAAAGCCAAAACTCCCAAACCCCTTTTTCAACTCAAACCCTCAAACCCCTTTACACCCAAACCCCCGTCAATCTAAACAAACCACCAACCAATCCCTCAACCCCAAACCCCTCAACCTAAACTCCCACCCCAAACCCCCAAACGCCTATTCAACTAAACCCCCTCAAACTCAAAACACCAAACCCAAACCCGTTTCAACTCACAACCCCCTCAAGCCTAACCCCCCCACTAAAACCCAAACCCCCAAAAAAA
The DNA here is from genome assembly GCA_024036415.1 of Prochilodus magdalenae. Lineage (NCBI taxonomy): Eukaryota > Metazoa > Chordata > Actinopteri > Characiformes > Prochilodontidae > Prochilodus > Prochilodus magdalenae. The sequence continues at coordinate 32,570 of JAMWET010001518.1, read as the reverse complement.
AAAAACCCAGGCCCAGTATAATTTTTAGATCAGTGCCCAGAACTGTTTTACATATAGTCTGTGTGTGCGGCTGCATTCGACATCATTTGTCTTATCTACGCCTCTAGATTTGAAAATAAAAACCTGCTTTGATGTTTTGCATACAGCGCACAGGTTAGACTCGGGGAAAACTGAAGTGGATGAGTTACTGAAAGTGGATGAGTACTGAAGTGGATGAGTATGAAAGTGGAGTGAGTACTGAAGTGGATGAGTACTGAAAGATTTAAGGCTAAGAGGTGTACAGGTCTGTATGGATGAGCAGTGTGTTTTGCTAGTCCAGGTGGGTGAATGGAGAGAAAGGTTTATAGGGTAGGCATGTAAAATCTCCAGCTGCTTGTTTTTTAAGTAACAGTGGTTATTGAAAACCACTTAATGTAGTGCAGTCGTATCTGGTCTGTGAAGCAGTCGATCTGGTGTGGACCAGCATATGATGTATAAGCGTGGACATTAAATTTCAAAACTGCAGCAGAACCGGAACATACCACACGTGTTATGGTTGGTGTGGTCAGAACACCAGGTGGTAGCTCCAGCAGGGGAGCTGATCTACGTCCCAACAAACGAAAGCATTTTCTGTGTTTACTGCAGGGACCTGAGGGACTTTTCCACCCCGCCTTCAAATCAAAAAAAAGGGTTTGGCAAGGACTTGACCAAACAAAGAGCCAAAACATCACCGGGAGATTACAGACGTATACAGGCCCTGTGAAAGAGACGAGACGAGAGAGATGAGAGGAGACGAGGAGAATGAGAGGAGAGAGAGAGACCGTGAGAGGAAGAGAGACGAGAGAGAGAGAGTAAATAACACCTACCACTGTATCAAAGGTCTGTTATTTTCTAAGGAGAAAACCAGTTAATGTTTGTATCACATCAGACAAGGTCTGAACACAGGTTTCTACTCTGGAGAGAGAGAGGGGGGGGGGAGAGAGAGAGAGTAGAGAGAGGCAGAGAAAGAGAGAGAGAGAGGGGGCTGAGAGAGAGGCAGAGAGAGAGAGGCAGAGAGAGAGAGAGAGGGGAGAGAGAGAAAGAGAGAGGCAAAGAGAGAGAGAGGGGGGAGAAAGAGAGAGAGAAAGAGGGTAAAGAGAAACAGAGAGAGAGAGAGAGAGAGGCAGAGAGGGGGGAGAGAGAAAGGGGGTAAAGAGAAACAGAGAGAGAGAGAGAGAGAGAGAGAGAGCTAGAGAGAGTGTGTATGTTGATATTCCTCTACCATACCAAACACAAACAGAGTCAGTGTGAAGCGTCTCGACTCAGCAGAGTCCTCCTGTCCTCATATGACCCTGTGTCCCCCTCTGACTCCACTAGTCTGCTCTTACTGATCTGAGGTCAGCTCTGTTTACTGGAGAACAGTGGAAGTCTAATGACATGTTCACTCGGCGGGGACTGGACTGCAGTTAACAGACCTTACCAGGGACATTTCAGATCAGCACCTTCCACACCAGCGACTCAGACCTCCACCAACCTGCTCCCTCCAGTCCTGCCCAGCAACTCGTGATGCGGAGCTGTGTGTTAGTGGAGGGACTGTGAAGGAGAGGAGTCCTCTTTCTCCCTGTATCTGAGTTAGTAGATCATGTACTGTGTAGTTTATATAGAGTCTAAAACCTACAGTGTAAATGACTCTTCACTAGAACACTGGAACCAACTTAGTAACCAGTACACGAAGAACGGATCTGCCCCTCCCCCACTCCATCACCATCACTCCGTGTGTTTCAGTTTCCTCACCAGACACCACATTCATCTGTTCACTCCTTCATTCCAGCAGGTTGAAAGCTAGTTCATGAAAACCACTTTCCTGTGATTTTCACCCTCACCAAACACCCCATACACAATAAACAGTCACTGTTCTGCTGAAACCAGGGCATTGTACTGACAGTCTGAAGGATTTAACAGTTAAGATAGAAGTCAATCTGAGCCAGAACAGCTTACTGTGGTGGGTCTCTAAGGGCTCCCTCACAGATAGTTGCCACATGTAATGCTTATAAATACACTGTTTTTTATTGTGAGCAGCATATATCAATAATTTTAATATAATATCCTTTTGGGTCATAGCAGTGTTGTTCCATAACACACAATCATCTTTAACATCAGGCCTGTACTGATTATCACACATCTGGGAGGGCTGGTATTTATTTCATGCATTAGCACCAGCCTTTTAGCACTTCTGTAAAACTGCAAAATCTCCTTTATTCATACATCCGAATCGATTTATAGAAGAAATGACTCAGACAAGCTTTTCCTCTGATTGTGAAATCCCTGTTATGTTTCCAGGCCAGGTTGCACGACTGGTTATTTTTAATCAGATTACTGAAAGGAATTATGAATATATCTCGGCAGTGTAACAGGGACGAAACACTGACTTTTAAAATCTTACAATCCCATAGTCTTACCCATGGGGATGGTAATAAAAGGCTGTGTTAACTGATTAACTGTGTTAATGACATGTTGACAGCGTGCAGGGTAATTGTCCTATACGTTATAATGGCTAATTCACCTGTAGGTCTCAGATAGTCTAGTGCTGTCAGTTTCACGTAGCTTCATTTGTTATCATGGACAATCGGCTAGAATTTTAAAAACATCTTTACTTTCGCTCTTGACACGTGATTTAGAGGAAGATTATTTCATGTCAGACTCTGGAGGAACATTTTCACTTTTACTTCACTCATTCTCGGGTTATAACATATAATAACTGAGTAGCTTTATTTGTAAATAAGTAACTGTGTAAAAGTTTGTATTCCTGTAAGAAGTAGTGTAGAGCTGAACCAGAACTTCTAATGAGCTTCCGATGCAACTGAAGCTAAACATCCTATTCCATTCCTCCATCTTTTTGAAGAAATAATAACTATATATAATATTTTAACTAATAACTTTTAGAGCTTATTGCTGCTTTTACAAATGCTGGACTGAAAATAACGTTGTGAAGCTTTTGATCTGATGTTGAGACAATAAAAGGTCTGGTCTTGTCCTCAGTTACTTCACCACCTTTGAGAGTAAATCTCCACCCGTCTGTAATGAAGACCTACACATAAGACACCTGGGGTTGTTCTAACTAGAAGTAACTGCCATACAGCTTTCTACAGTATCAGTACTGATCCAGTATGTAGTTGTAGGTAGTAGCAGTAAGAGACTAATACAGGTATAAGTACAGAAGCCTCTCACATGACTGTAGAGGGAGCTCTTCTACATCAACAAACTGAGAGTTCCCGCCTCTATTCTGGAACTGCAGGGACTTTCCATCCCCCACTCGACCCAAACATGACTACAGAGTATCTAACAGTCGGGAGTTTACAGACTTTATACTGAAGTATAAAGAATAAAGAGAGAGAGAGAGACACGCCTACACTTCATCTGTTGTTTTATAAGAGTGATAAAAAGATGTTATCTGAAGACAGGCTTCTTCCATTTCTACACTGCTGGTGAATATTCTTCTACTGTATGCAACACAGTCAGTGTGTGAAGCATCTCCACTCAGCACAGTCCTCACTCCTCTCACCTGAGCCCCAACACTTCTACACTTACTTCACTTTCTACACCAGTACAGACCACACAGCGCTAACAGGCACTGCTTTATTAAATACAGGTCAGTTTATTAAAACAATACTGCATAAAACACTTCATAATAAACATTCAGCTCTGAATATTATCATTATAACTAGAAAACAATACGCCAGTTCAGGATAAACAGGCCCAAGATAAAAGCCCAGCTCTTCCCGCCAGCACTGCTCCACTTTCAGTTTACAACCTCCACTCTTCAGTTCTACCCAGCAACTCATGATGATCAGCATGTTATTGTTTTCCCATTCACAATTTCAGACCAGACTCTCTGTCTGTTCATATCTTTAGTTTTTTAGGTATTTGTAGTTATATTATACACTAACAGTCACAAGTCTGCTTATAAAAGGTTGAATTAATTAATTTTTGACATTTTGGAACAACATATCAAAACTTTTCAACATGATATTTAATAGAAACCAAAAAAATGCTGAGCTTTAAGAAAATCTAACTTGTATAATCTAAAGGTAGTAGAAGCATCTCTTTGTGTAATCACATCACTGCTACTTTCTTAACTGTGGTTTGTATCTAATCTAAAACAAAAATCCAGAAAAAATAACATTGGTATGAAATGTTTTTTTTTTAAAATAATTAAATTTTTTCCATTTTTAAAAATTTATGGGGAAATTAAGTAAATTTGATAACAACCAGAAAAAAAAAAACTTTAATCTTTGAGTACACCATGAAACATTGTTTTTCTCTTGCAATTAAAAGATAATGCAGTCGTTTCCTGTGTAGTTTCCTTGACCAAGGGTTTTTTTTGCATACACACTGGCAGCAGGGGATTCTACGGTTTTTTTACATACAGGCTGAAGCAGAGATTCTTCAGGTTTTTACATACCCTTTATCTATGCAATTTTTTTTATTAATTAAATCCTGTTGAATCAGCTTTCCCCGCAGTGGTCCCTACTGCTGAAAACACATTTTAAAAAAATCTGATGGCAACAGTTGTTTTAGTTGTCCAATTGTTTTCAGGAAGAAACTAAAATTTTTTGCTTTTTTTTTCCCCCCAGTAGGCTGTTGATGTTTTTTTTTTTTAAAAAACCTCCCATTACCCAAAATGGTTACACATGGCATGTGCAGTGTTTTTTTTGAAATGGAAAAACTCCTTCAGGTGCTTTTAATAATAGAAAATGGCAGACAATGTTCAAGTAAACTATTCAGTAGTAACCCTGCAGAAACGTCAGTATTTATGAGAACGGTAAGCTATTTTTTAATAAACCATTTAAATAGAATGAAAATCAGAATATGAATTTTTTACACCAGTAATTTCCCATCCAAAATAACTACATATAGAGTGGGTGAGAAGAAGTATCAAACAGTGCCTACAGTGAAAAACTCCTGCTTAATAATGGAGGTTATTAGGTCCCTCCCTGTTAGAAGTCTGGGGTTGTTTTATCTTGTGTAAGTTTAACTTCCAGAGGGAAACCACAGATTGGAAAAAAACCAGAAAACCCCAGACTGATGATTTTTTTTTTTGTACTTTTTTAACACACTGTGTTATTTTTTTTTTGTTTCCCCCTGGTCCCCTTTGTTCCCTGACCATTTTGTTTTTTTTTTTACCTACCCAGTATTTGGCTTTAAATAAACATTTTTTTGCAATTACACATATTTTCCCCTCTTTTTTCACTGTGTGTTCATACACCTTTGCACTATTTTATAGTATCCAGGTTTTACACCACTCTGCATTTGGTCTAGCGTGTTCTTCCTGAATCTTAGGTGCTTAAAATCCATTAAAATATGTGCCACTCAAACCCTAATCCAAAAAGGCTTTTCTGAATCCAGGGAGACCACCACTTCTGGTATCTCCTCAGATTCAGGAGAATAGATCATCTTTAATAGACCAGTCTTTTTTCATCAGCCAGATATAAAGCCAGTCTGATCTTTGCATTGCAGTTCCCAGGCGTACTCGCAACGTAAACCACCTCCAAATGCTGTTTGGATCTGATTAGCAAAACTCAGATTTCATCTGTTTCTTGCTGTCCAGACTCTCAAAAATCAAACTGGATATGGACAAAAAACATATTTGGTTTAGCAGTCTGAATAAGCTCTGAGCAATGTTGGCCTGACCTGCCCCTTGTCTTCTTGTCATTTTTTCCATCCCTTGTTTCTCCTGTAGAATTAATTTTTGGGCCTACCCAAACCCTATTGATTCCTTTTACTTACAGCCACCAAACTGCCTGTACTTACTCATGGCAAAAAACTCTAATCCACAGACATACTGACCCTCACTCTCGGATCGGTCCCTGCAGCGGGTAGTGAGGACAGCTGAGAAGATCATCAGTGTCTCTCTTCCCACCCTTATGGACATTTACACCACACGCTGCATCCACAAAGCAACCAGCATCGTGGATGACCACACATACCCCTCACACACACTCTTCACCCTCCTGATCACACACACCCCTCACACACACTCTTCACCCTCCTGACCACACACACCCCTCACACACACTCTTCACCATACACACCCCTCACACACACTCTTCACCATACATACCCCTCACACACACTCTTCACCCTCCTGATCACACACACCCTCACACACACTCTTCACCCTCCTGACCACACACACCCCTCACACACACTCTTCACCCTCCTGACCACACACACCCCTCACACACACTCTTCACCCTCCTACCGTCTGGACAAAGGTACAGAAGCATCGTGGATGACTACACACACCCCTCACACACACTCTTCACCCGCCTGACCACACACACCTCTCACACACACTCTTCACCATACATACCCCTCACACACACTCTTCACCCTCCTGACCACACACACCTCTCACACACACTCTTCACCCTCCTGATCACACACACCTCTCACACACACTCTTCACCCTCCTGACCACACACACCCCTCACACACACTCTTCACCACACACACCCCTCACACACACTCTTCACCATACATACCCCTCACACACACTCTTCACCCTCCTGATCACACACACCCCTCACACACACTCTTCACCCTCCTGATCACACACACCCCTCACACACACTCTTCACCATACATACCCCTCACACACACTCTTCACCATACATACCCCTCACACACACTCTTTACCCTCCTGACCACACACACCCCTCACACACACTCTTCACCATACATACCCCTCACACACACTCTTCACCCTCCTGATCACACACACCCCTCACACACACTCTTCACACTCCTGATCACACACACCCCTCACACACACTCTTCACCCTCCTGACTACACACACCCCTCACACACACTCTTCACCATACACACGCCTCACACACACTCTTCACCCTCCTACCGTCTGGACAAAGGTACAGAAGCATCGTGGATGACTACACACACCCCTCACACACACTCTTCACCCTCCTGATCACACACACCCCTCACACACACTCTTCACCCTCCTGACCACACACACCCCTCACACACACTCTTCACCCGCCTGACCACACACACCTCTCACACACACTCTTCACCCTCCTGATCACACACACCTCTCACACACACTCCTCACCCTCCTGACCACACACACCCCTCACACACACTCTTCACCATACACACGCCTCACACACACTCTTCACCCTCCTGATCACACACACCCCTCACACACACTCTTCACCCTCCTGATCACACACACCTCTCACACACACTCTTCACCCTCCTGACCACACACACCCCTCACACACACTCTTCACCCTCCTGATCACACACACCCCTCACACACACTCTTCACCCTCCTGACCACACACACCCCTCACACACACTCTTCACTACTTGACTCTATATGTGACGTTTATTCATCCCTTGTTCCTCCCATATACCCCCTTTTTTTTAGCACACATTAGCAACCGACTAGCAACAAGCTTAAGCGGTGCAGTCACTCTGCATGTTCTACAGGAAATGCACTTTTCTAGTTTCTGTTGGATACGTTTGTATTGGATAAGAACGTCTTCATTACTCAAAGCTTTATTCACATCTCCTTGCCATGGGCACACTCGCCAGCGTTCAGCTTCCCTAACAAGATAACGCCTCACAGCTTATAGGTGGGCGTTTCCAAGCCATCCCCTGAGGTTTACATAGTCCTACCCCCCTGGCGTTTGGTATGTCAAAATACAGTATATACACTCATCACTGAAAAATACCTGCACCCAGAGGTAATCATTCAACAGCAGTGAAACTTGGTGGGTTGGTTTGACACTGTGAGACATGAGAATGATTCAGGTTTCAAGCTCGGCTACACATGTGACCTAAGCAGTGACGAGCCTTATTGCTGTACCTGACTGGCTATATAAGTTCATCGTACTGTGTGTGCTTTCCATTCTGACTCGTGTTAGTAGGTAGTAGTAAGCCTTAGAGAAGAGTTCAAAAGCAGTGTGCACAGTTAGAAGACTTTGAGAGAGGTCGCATTGCAGGGCCCCGGAAGTGGGATTGTGCAGATATTGTACATAGCACGCTTGTGGCGGCAGTGGATAGAAGGCGGCATGCACCAGTGACATTAAGGATCTGGGCCACCTACATGAACCACAGGGAGAGAAAGAACTGAGATGCCCAGAGTGACTCCAACGATGCTGTGGCTTGGAGCCTCTGGGCTTTGAATAGTGATCAGCTCTCTGGAGCTGAAAGGACTCCTAATACTAAGTTTCCTCTTACATTCCTTTGAGTATTTTTACCTAACTCCATAGAATGAAAAGGGTGCTTAATTAGGATGGTATGTTTGTGTTTTATTACAGTTTTGAAGCTGAAACTCTTCTTTACTCTGAAACACTGAGGTCTTTTATGATCTGCAGGCTTTCAGTTTTAGAATCATCCTTCGGTCCTGCTCTCTGCTTAGAGACTTCTGACTCTGACACTGCCTCCTTATTTCTCATTGGCTCTGTCCCATATAACTCCACCCACATGTTTAGTTTCATTTAGTTAACCCTGGTTCCAGTCTGCAGTGAGAAATGGAGCGGATCATGAAGTCCTTCTTTTTTCTGGCCTTTGCGGGTCAGCTGGCTTCTGCAGGTCAGTTCAATGTTCTTATAATATTCAGTTTAAAGCCTGGGTGGATATTTCACTGCACTGTTGTAGGTGCTGGGGGCTGGAGGACAATTAACAGACGAGATTCTTGAGTAATTCCTGATGGGGACACCCTAAGGGAATGCAGGGTAAATTTAGAATAAATGTATAGATAGCATGTTGCCTTTTGTTCTCTACCTGAGGTGATACGTCTGCAGAGGTCCACTTATATATGCAGAGACCAAGTTATAAATGAATACGCGTGTACTGAGATATGAGTTCTTGTTTATTATATTGGCCAACTTCTTTTTTACTCATCTCTCACTCGTAACTTCTTTATTAGCTAGCTGATTTTCACTAAAGGTGTTTTGTTGTAGTCATTACGAATTTAAGCATGTTGCTCCCAGGTTCTCCTCCATCCTGTTTTCCGTGTATGCTCGACTGAATCCTTATCAGTCTCACGTGTCTGTCCTTAAGTCTGTTTGTTTTCAAACCCAATACCGCACAAGACATTGTCACTTTTGTGCGTACCGAGCAGTTCTCTTCTGTTCATTCTATTCATATTCAGTGGCTTTCTCGGGTCACAGTTTGTATTTTGGTTTCGCCTAGCCCTTTTGGTTTAGTACGCTGGTTGGATTCTTGGTTTTTGGCCCTTTACCTGTTGTCTGGTTTTCGACTTTGTTTCGACTTTGCTCTATGGTTGTGTTGCTGCTGTTAAGCCATTGTGGCAAACTGTTAAATAAAACTGGTTTTGCTTTTAGCTCTATGTGCATTAAGTTAAGTCAGTTTATTGTTACCTTTATATGGTGTCATAAGGGCATATTTGGATTTCTTTCTTTAATAGCTTTGAACACAGTAATGTTATCATTTACCCCTGTTAGTCTGTAGTTAAAGGTTTTTAAATAACTTTCAATAGTTTTTAAACATTAGTGATATCAATTCACAAAAAAAATAATTTTGCTTCAACCCAAGTTGTACTTAAGCATATTACCATATTTAACCCATGCTGGTTTGTAGTGAAAGGTTTTTGTGAATTCATTTTAATAGACTTTGTATGTTTGGTGATATAATTTCAAAACTAATTCTACTAAATCAAGTTCTCTCTGTACAACATGTTATACACACTATATTGATAACTTTAAACTCTGCTGGTCTGTAGTGAAAGTTTTTTCTAAATGAATTTCAATAACTTTTGAAGGTTTGGTGATAAAGCTTCAACAGAACATAACATATTACACCTCTTATATTGCCTTATTTAACCCTTTCTGATTTGTAAGAAAAGACTTTTGTAAATAGAAGTTCTAATTCTAATTCTTAAAATATCTCTGTATAGTAAAAAAAGTGTAGGATGAAGAAACATTCATTTTGATGGTGGTTTGTATGACTAGTTAATATGAAAATATCACATTTCACATAAGGCTCAATACAATTTTGAATGTTTTTCTTATTGATTAATACATGAAAGTTACTAATATAGATGGTTATAGGATGCTCCATTCAGTATAATTTGTATTGAGCAATATAGTCATACAATCAAAAGCTGCTGAAATTAATTCACTAAAACCTTTCACTACAGACAACCAGGGGTTAATGGTACCTATTCAACAGGTGTAGTGTGTACTTCTTGATTCAGTACAACTTGTTTTGAAGCAATATAATTTTATGTTGAGAAGCTATTAAAATGTATAAAATGTATATGCCAGTATAAGAGGTGCTTGTTTAGGTGCTACTTGATCATTTACAACTTGTTTTGGAGTGATATTATTAAAAGTACACATTTTTAAAATAAATTCACAAGGATCTTTCACTACAGACCAGCAGGGCTTAAAGCTACCAGTGTAAGAGGTGTGCTGCTTTAAATAAATGTCACACTTGATTACATAAAACTTTTTTCTGAGTTGTAAATATTTTAAAGCTGTTGAAAATAAAAACTTTTACTACAGATGAGCAGGGGGTAAATGTGCCAAACAGTGATTTAAATCATTTTGTATACTGGTTTTGTTTATTTGTTACTTTTTTAAACCTATTGTAACCGAGGCACCCAAATCTTTGCCTCACCCCCTTCCCCCTGGCTAACCACCACCCTGACCTCACCCCCCCAATCCCACAAGCTATTCACCACACTGCAGGTTGCATGATTTTTAATAATGAATGCAACTTTAAAGAACCAAACACAAATGCAGACACAGCCTTTACAGTCTTAACAACCAACCACACATCACCGTTTCTTAATCCCGCCCTGGCAAACAACAGCACTTGTGGTTCAAAACATGCCTTTAATTTACAAGTCATGATCTGAATTCTAAGATCGACAGGAACGACAGCTGATTCCGTTTATCTAAGAACGAATTTCAATGATAATTTATCTTTACAGACACCCATACCCTGGAGTACATCCTCACTGGCGTCACACCAGGAATCAGCTTCCCAGAGTTCACTGCTGTTGGACAGGTGGATGGAGATCAAGGCGGGTGTTATGACAGTGACCATGAGAAAGTGATCCTAAAGGCAGACTGGATAAAAAATAACAATGACACCAGTCACTGGAACTTGCTCACGCAGATTGCACAGGCTAATCAGGAGAACTTCAAAACCAGGATCTCCACTCTTATGAAGGAGTTAAACCAGAGTGAAGGTGAGCATGAGCACCCTCAGAGCTTTACCCAACACTTATCATGTCATACATACCTTCTGTTCTTCTAGATTTAGCAGAATGCTCCCTTAGGAAACTGCTCAGGCTAGAGGGTCTTTAAACAGTCGCTTAGGAAAACGTTTATTCAGGCATTCAGAAATTCATCACGAGTAACGATAGAAATACATTTATACAGATCAGTCCACTGTCCTGTAGTGCTACAGAAACGCTATTTGTACCTGTCAAAGGTCATGGGGTCAAATTAAAGTGGAAGTGTTTAGTGTTTCAGATCCAGCAAATATGATCATGCCCTCCTCTGTCCAAGCTCGTTCAGACCAATGAACACTCAGGAAATCACTAAGGACCATTACAGTGAATGTAGTATTCATTTAGCTGAATTGGGGACACGTGTGAAATGTTGTGCAAAGAGAGTGAATTACAGCTGCTGAAGATGCAGCAGTTTTGTAAAGTAACACAGATAAACCATTTTGATATAAATATATGGGTATTATTTTATGCAGCTTTCTTTAAAAAAATGAGAAAATGTCCTCAGACTACAGAGGGTTAAACCCTACAAATAAAATAGAAATGGTGCACTGATGTTATACTTATATCTTCTACACCTTTTATATTTTTACCTCAACAAAATATATTTTGATTAGGCATGTCCAAACATTTGCATATATATCTGTATATCTGTATATATATATATATATATATATATATATATATATATATATATATATATATATATATATATATATATATATATATATGTGTGTGTGTGTGTGTGTGTGTGTTTACTGCAATGTTAAAATGTGTTCTGGTCTTGTTTTAATTTACATTAAAGAACAATTTATAACACAAGTAAAGTATTGTTCTTGTCCATATCGTTCAAACATTCACACTGCTTGGAAAGAGAGAGAGTTATTAGAAAATGCTAAACATTATTTGAGCACAAACACATACTGACCCAATAAATAGCTTTTTAATTTTTTTGTATGCCTGTAATCCCAGAGGGACTAAGCAGATACTTGCAGATCTAAAAACCGAGACCGTTTTATTTACAGAGGTTACCGGTAGAGTAACACACTGTGAACTGAATCACAACAGCAGTTGCAAACATAACCAACAAGCGGTGACAAAGCCAAACCAAAAGAACGATCCAAAGTCAAGAGTACAAACCAACTAGCAAACAAACCAAAAGGGATAAACAAGAATGCAACAACTTCATTATGGGAAATGGAGTCCGGGAGATCGGAGGTGAGAGGAGAACCAGCAGGCATGACATATATATACACACCAAGGGTAAATGAGAAACAGGAGAATGACATTAGTATTCAGGTGAAGAGGAGCGAGAAGGCTGTTCAAGATAGCCTGAAGCATGGGACTAATCAATCGGATACATCCTGAAATATGCTGAGGAGGACTTACGCATTGACATAGCGGAGGAGCAATGCAGGGTGTTACAGGAGAGTCTGCACTCTGCATCTATATGCTCCAGGCATGGTCTTATAGCGTTTAGGGTGACTTCATTTTCTAAAATAAAGTAGAAATCCTCAACCCCCAAATTTCTAGATATTTCAAAGTGTCTCATTTACTGGGGTGCAGGATAGAACCTGATCCAGTTCTGGCCGTATGTGGGTTAACAGGAGAAGACAGTCCTCTTAGAGGTTACTCTCTCACTTTGGCAAGGTTCATAACCCTTTCAGCACATTCTTATATGCTGGAAACAGATACAGCCCTCCACTTACACTGTGCTGATCAATGATGTTATGCAGCACCTTACCCAGAAATTTAGATTTACCCTGCATGGTGCTATCAACAAATTTAATAGGCCCTGGCAATTCTTTACTGATCATGTAAAGGCTTGTCAGTAAATATTCTCATGTTCTTAGCTATTGAAACTATATTTTATCTAGTGAGTAATATTAATAACTACCGTCGACAGCTGCTTTGTACCATGGTTGATTCATAGGGTATACTGTGTTTGTACTGAATGTATTTAATGATTTTCTACGTGTGTATGTTCATATTTTTAATAGATTCTTTAAATACATACTGTATATAATCTGTCAGGTGTCGTTGCTGTTTGTTTGTAAACCGACACCAATAAATAGCTGTCAGAAAAGAAAGAACCTTAGTGAGTTCCCCTTTTAGAGTTCATCTGACATATTTATAACACATATTAATGCTAAACATCTTTTTTACTACACTTAAAAAGCCATTTAAAAGCTATTAATAAACAAACCTTGATGGTGTTTCTTTTAAATGTAGTCCTTTTATTTAATGGGTACTTGAAAGGTTTCTCCTAACAATGTAAAAGTAACTGTACTCTGAATACTGCCTTTCCAGAATGTGTTTGTAGTACGGTTATTTACTTTCTGTATTCCAGATACATATTTCCAGTAGTGGTATACTGTTAAATTCCAGTCCTGATGATGAATTTAATAGTGTAATGTGCTTCTGTCTGTGTGTCTCTGCAGGGATTCACACATGGCAGAAGATAGAAGGCTGTGAGCTGCAAGATGATGGTACCAAGAAAGGGTTCATGCAGTTCGGTTATGATGGAGAAGACTGGCTGATTCTGGATCTGAACACCGTCACCTGGACCGCAGCTCACCATAAAGCTGTTCCTGTGAAGCTGAAGTGGGAGAGGGCAGGTGCTGCCCAGCATGCAAAGAACTACCTGGAGAACGATTGTATTGAGTACTTACAGAAGTATGTGGATTACGGCAGAGAAGCTCTGGAAAGGAAAGGTAAAGGTCTGCTCTGTAACTGCAGCTGCTGCTACCTTGATACTATGCCCTGGCCTGTCCAATATATCATATGAGCCGGTATGGAGAACTAATGGTTTTATCAGCATTGACCAAAATGATGTTGAAGACAAAATAATGGAATCACATTAGAGGGGTGTGCCACTAGCCCTGGCCAGATATTTAACCACAAAGCACCATCATAGCTCACAAAACAAAAACATGGAAATGTACCCAAACCTGTGCTGTAAGAATAACACTAAAGACTAAAGATAAATAATAAAAATAAGAAGGTAAATCACTAGAAACTGTTTTCTCTCTTTCGCTCTCTCTCTTTCTCCAGTTCCTCCTGAGGTCTCTCTGTTCCAGAAGGACTCTTCTTCTCCAGTGGTGTGTCATGCTACAGGGTTCTTCCCCAAAGCAGTGATGATCTCCTGGAAGAAGAATGGAGAGGATCTGCATGAGGATGTGGAGCTCAGAGAGACGCTACCCAACCAGGATAGAACCTTCCAGAAGAGGAGCATTCTGACTGTCCCACCTGAGGAGCTGGATAGTGGCAAGTACACCTGTGTCATTCATCATAAAGGACTGGAGAAGGAGATAGTGCTTCTAGTGTCCGACCGCCGAGTCCTCTCAGGTAGGAGATCTGAGAAGTATGTGAAAGTTACCTTTATGTTCAAAATCACATTCATATACCTGATGGTGGTCTATAATCATGTAACAGGTGGAGGTACTAATGGTATCATCATTGGTGTGGTCGTGGCTGTTCTCCTGCTTGTCGTGATTGGCTGTGTTGGATTTTTCGTGTGGAAGAAGAAGCCTGGTAAGGGACAAACGAGTGAAGCACAGGGTTTATAAAAGGACTGTAGACGGTTATGGATTCCTGAGAATAGATTTCATACCCAAGTTTGAAAAGAGGACCAGACATGATTCTGATATTGCTCAGTGTTTCATGTGACTTGTGATCTCAGGTATGAGGACAGGTATAAAGTATCTACTGTACTCTCAGTACTAATTAATACATCCTCTCTTTCAGACTTCAAACCTGTGAACCAAACACGTAAGTGCTTCCTTCTTATACATACGCTGTACTGAACACTGACGGAGAGTGTGTTTGTGTTGGGTTTTTATTGTGGATATTTAATTCTGAATGTTCTGATGTTTTACAGCCTCTGAGGATTCAGCATCTGACAAGTCCTAAAGCCCGTCTTCATTCTGATACGAGTAAGTCTTTTCTTTACCCTGTTAATCTACAGAACACGGTTTATATCAGGGATTATTCACCAAACCACGTCTACATAGACCTAATCCAGCTTTACAGATACAGTGTTAATGCACCAAACCGAGTCTACATAAACCTAATCCAGCTTTACAGATACAGTGTTAATGCACCAAACCGAGTCTACATAAACCTAATCCAGCTTTACAGAGACAGTGTTAATGCACCAAACCGAGTCTACATAGACCTAATCCAGCTTTACAGAGACAGTGTTAATGCACCAAACCGAGTCTACATAGACCTAATCCAGCTTTACAGAGACAGTGTTAATGCACCAAACCGAGTCTACATAGACCTAATCCAGCTTTACAGAGACAGTGTTAATGCACCAAACCGAGTCTACATAGACCTAATCCAGCTTTACAGAGACAGTGTTAATGCACCAAACCGAGTCTACATAGACCTAATCCAGCTTTACAGAGACAGTGTTAATGCACCAAACCGAGTCTACATAGACCTAATCCAGCTTTACAGAGACAGTGTTAATGCACCAAACCGAGTCTACATAGACCTAATCCAGTTTTACAGATACAGTGTTAATGTGGTTATGTTTGTTCTTGTAGGGTCCGAGAGGATGAGGAGATGAAGATAAAGAGCACTTCATTTACACAGATAAATCTGCAGATATTTCTCTTCACTGTGATCAGTATTATTCCAGTCCTCATCAAATCTGTCATATTTTGGGAATTATGGAGGTAACAGTGCTGTGGATCTTGTATTTCCTTTTCCACAGTAAACCGGGTAAAAGGGTTAGGGGGTTTGTTATTCTGTATTTGAGTTTGATTAGTTTATAGTAATAATTTAATGTCTCTGTTGTTCTGCTGAATTGCACTGCGCTTGGATCTGTTCTGCTGCATGTTTGTTTATGTTGACGTCATACTAAATTACTGCATTCTTAATCTCTGATCTATATACTTCCAAACCATCAACCATATAGTTATAGATCTAGTGTAAATATTTTCTGGCTGGATTTCGAATCAGGTTTATTTTATGACTCTGTTTTATTTTTTATTTTTTTAATGTGCTTTAGCCTCAGGCAGCTATCCTGACACTCTGAAGCTCACTTTCACTCATTTAGTCCTAGTTTGGGACATTTGGGGTTGAAACACTTTGGGTTTGTCAGTTTACCATGGTTACTGGAGACATCCAGATGTCTAGGTCATTCATTGTTACTGAAGGGACTCAGTTTCCATACTCATCCCTGGAGCTTCATCATCATCATTAATGAACAGATGGAGTTTACAGTTTCAGGGTGCAGGATTG
This sequence comes from Prochilodus magdalenae, assembly GCA_024036415.1. Classification (NCBI taxonomy): domain Eukaryota; kingdom Metazoa; phylum Chordata; class Actinopteri; order Characiformes; family Prochilodontidae; genus Prochilodus; species Prochilodus magdalenae. Next base: position 16,065 of record JAMWET010001518.1, on the reverse strand, counting down.
GTATTCCGTTTAAATTAAAACTGAATTGTCTGTACAGTTAATCTCAGACAGTCACATTTTTGTTGATCTGTTTTTTAATTTCTTAAGAATGTTACATGTTTCTACCTATTCAAACTTGAATACTTGTTTAACAGACTTTAGACTTTCTGAAACACAAAAATTAGGGGTGCACAGTCATGTACACTGGACGATTCTTATTCAGCACATTCAATTTCTTAATTTTCCTTGCACTAATTATGTTTGATGCTGCTTTTCAGGAAAGTGAAGGTGAATCTGTTAAACAAGTAATCAAATGTGAATGTCCTGAAAGATGTTAGTATGTTCTGTTAGTGTAAAATCTAATTGAACAATAAACTACATTTCTCCTACATGTGATATTTGTGGTCTGTATTATAATGACATAGTTTACATTTACACAACTAGGACGTGTGTATTGTACGTATTTACTACTGACCCATAGTTATCAAGGGAGCTCATTTTATTGCTAGGAGTGGGACACAGGGACTATGATGCTACAGCATGTGAGCTATATAAGATGGTATTTCCTTTTAGCCTAGCCATCTAATATGGCCAGCTATTACTGAATTAACATTCAGTTTAATGTATGCATTTATTTGTCATCTGTAATATTCTAGAGAAATCTTGTTTTAAACTCTTTTATTACCATAGAATTGGAGATCAAAGCACAGTACTCGTTGACAGTGTTGTGATCAAACTGGAAACACTGGAATTTCCCCACCATATAGCACAGGCACTTCTACAGAGGCTTACAAGGCGTACAGGTTTGTCCCGAAAGTAACAGGGGTTTAAATAAAGTGGTGTATACATGTAAACCGACCACTAGAGGGCGATGATGAGACAGTTACTATAGTATGGCATTGTGTTTGTGTTAATGGTGGATTTAACTGGTTTAGCTGGTCACCTGGAGTGGTTTTGCTGGTATATGGGGTTTTCTAACTCTGTTTATCGTAATACGTTGTTTTTAATTATCAAGATTGGAATTAAACCTCTGTAGAATGTTTTGGTGAAAGACCATGTGTTCTAACTCCATCCTCTCTTTATCAGTGATTGTAATTTTTTGTTTTCTCTGAAGCTTCCTGACAACTTACTGTTTCACTACACACTTAGACACTCCTAGCAATTAAAACCAAGTTTGTAGAGACCAGCTACAGAAAGGTAAACGCTCACTGTGTGCTTTATTACAAAGTGATTCTGCCCCCACCATCCACACATCATATACTACACTATTCATTGAGGAAATCCAGAAGCTAGTTTACTCATTTACCACCAGAGGGATTGAGTTCATAGTCCAGCCCCTGTAAAAAAGATAAGGTAAAACCATGACCTACTTTATCATCCTTAACTCGCAGCTTCTGAATTACTCTCATATCAGCATTTTATTTATTTATTTTTTGCTACCTATTTTTATTACCCTACAGTTGCAGATCAAAGCGCAGTACTGGTGTTATTAATGTAGTATTGGAACTGGAAACACTGGAGTCTCTCATCATGTAAAAAGTACAGGGACTTTCAGCTTCTACAGAGAGCTCAATGTTTTGGCCTGTAGCTTTATTTCCTTAAAAGTAAGTCAGACAGAAAGTCACTGGGGTATAAAATAAAGTGGGTGTATGCATAAACACCGACCACTAGAGGGCAGTGATGAGATCCTTGCTTTATGAAAAGCTCCTTGCCATAATGTGACATTGGGAGGGTGTTTATTCAACTTTTTTACAAGTACTAAATGATGATAAACTACATGTGCACCTCATGACAAACAGCAGGGGGAGGTTTTAATATTGTGTGGGCCCAAAACTCATTCTGACCTCCCTGGGGGTCTGATCAAACTTCCACAATGGAGCCCACCTACCTGACCTGTTAGCACTGTAAACCATGTATACCTGCCACACAGCTACACCTGACAGCCACCTCAGTCCTTCATCCTTTAATCCAGTTTACTCCACCTGTCACTCTAAGAATAAGCAGATGTATACAGAATAAATTATAAACAAACTATATAAGTATATCAACGTTTGAAAAATAAAATATACAACAACAACAACAACAACAACAACAACAACAGTGATCTTCAGTAATTAAGGAATATCCTTTTAACACATTGTTTTCATTGTGTGAAATCCAACTAGAAATTTTTTTTTTTTTTTAATTTAATTAGATGTGCTGAATTCTGTTTGTATTTTTCTTTATAGGACAGAAGGAATGAAGAAGAGAAGATTCTTCAGGTTTTTACATACATTTATCTATGCATGTTATTATTAAATCCTGTAATGATCAGCAACCCGCAGTGTACTACTGCTGAATCATTAATCTGATGGCATTGTTTTAGTGTCAATTTCAGGAAAACTATTATGCTTTTTTCGCATAGTTGTTGATGTACTTTACATCCCATAAGCTTCAGGTGGATCAGAAAAGCTCCAGTATACAATATGCCTGGATTAATATCAGCTGTTATTCTTTTCTAAACCTCCATCACCAACATTGTTACACATACATGTGCAGTATTTTGAAATGAAACTCTTCAAGTGCTTTATAATAGAAATGCAGACAATGTAGTAAACTACAGAGTAACTGCAGAACGTCAGTATTTAGAACTGTAAGCTATTTTTAATAAACATTTAATAGATGAAATGGAAATATAAAATGTTACACGGGAATTCATCCATAACTATGGAGTGGAACACATTCACAGTGCTACCAGGAAAACACTCTGCTATATGGAGGTTATTGTCTCTGTAGAGTCTGGGTTCTGTAGAGTTAAACTTCAGTGGGAAACACAGATTAACCCAGTCAGACTGAGTTTTACTTTAACACACTGTGTTATTGTTTTGTCTGGTCTTTGTTCTGGACATTCTTTGTTTTTACCTACCCAGTATTTGTTAAATAAACATTTTTATTATACATATTTTCTCTTTTCTACTTTGTGTTCATACACTGCATATTTTATAGTGTCCAGGTTTTTACCACTCTGATTTGGTAGCGTGTCTTCCTGAATCTTAAGTGCTAAATCATTAAATATGGCCACTCAACCCCATCCAGGGCTTTTCTGAATCCAGGGAGACCACCACTTCTGGTATCTCCTCAGATTCAGGAGAATAGACCATCTTTAATAGACCAGTGTTTTTTCATCAGCCAGATATAAAGCCAGTCTGATCTTTGCATTGCAGTTCCCACCGTAGGGCAAGGGCTTTCGTTAGCGCCTTTGCCCTACATCCCAAGCAGTCAGTAGCAGTAATGCTAACCAGCCAGCGCTCGGTAGCAGTAATGCTAACCAGCCAGCGCTCGGTAGCGGTAATTCTAACCAGTCAGCACTTCTTTCTTCCTTTCTTCCTTTCTTTGTCTTTCTGTCTTGTTACCAGCCGAGCCATTTGCTTGGACTCTCAAACAAAGACTGGGCAGCACTGGGGTGGAACACTGCTCTTAAATAGAGCGTGCCACAGGTGTATCGAGTCTGCCTTGATTGGGAGTGCTCCTGCGTTGCCCTCTGGTGGCCGGTTCAGGACGAGTTCCACAGCCTGCCCTTACAGTTACAAAGTACTTTGTTAGTTTACCTAAAACAATCTGTACTTTTTATTCACCACATTATTAAACATGCTTGTTGCTTTTATTTTATTTCTCTATTTGGTATTACAGGGCATGGTAACGAGCAGGGAAAATAAAGAGGTGAAAGATAAACCTGTGAGTGGATGCATCTGAGAGAAACCTACATGCCTGGCCTTGCCCTACATTCACACTAGCAGGCAACAAGTCGCTTATGTCACCCCAGGTTGGTCTTTTGTGGGTGTATTTAAGGCCTCTTGTGTTGTTGCATGTTGATTTGATTTTCATGGTCTGCTCTCTGTAAGTTTGTACAGCTTTAACAGGTTGATTTTCGTCCATCTCAGCTGTCAGACGCTAACACAGTTTTCACATCGTATATCTGATATCATATAAATTCGTTTTGTGAATGTATAAACAATGTATAGGATTTTGGCTATGCTTAGTAAAACTTAGGGTTAAATAGCTTTACAGACAGATGTGAACATTTGAAGGGACAGTTTTGGTCATTTATTGTAGCTGTAGTTAGTTAATGATAGAGGTTAAGGGAGGTATACTTAACTAACTAATTAATAGGTTAATTATTAATTATTATTTGGATATTAAAGGGCGTAGTTTAGCTTAATTGAAGCACAAACCATAATTGCCATATTATCCAATCTCAGGGTGGGAGTTCATTTCCGAGACATCTAGTGATCTGCACGCTTGTCACAATATTGAGTCATATATCCAGACATAAGTTTTTTTTTTAAACTTTTAATTATTGAATATTCACAGATTACAATATACAATAAACAAACATTCCCCCACCCTTCCCATACCCATTGCACCAGCCGGAAGTAAAGTTTTTTAAAAGAATGATAAAATATAGTGTCATAAATGCCATTTACACACACACACACACACACACACACACACACATATATATATATATATTTTTTTTTTGGAATCCACTGAATAGCAACTGTATCGTTCAAATATGTTAGCAACTATGGTTTTGGGAAATGCACCCAAGAGGGACCTACAGTGTTCAGTCAGAGTGTGTCTCCTAGGTAGTACAAGTAGGTTACAGTTCAAACTCCCCTTGAGCTCAGACGCTGCCTGAAAATGGGCTAGTGTTAATAGCTAGAGGAATACAGAGTTAAATACTGCAGCAGTGCACTGCCTAGGAATCCCAAACCAGTGCTCATACCTAGCGATGAAATAAGTTACGCTCAGCGTAAGTGCAGTACAGTGCATTTCAATATGTACTTCAATAAGTGCTCAGTTAACTGCTTGTGCTCTGCAGTATTTGGACAGCTGCCTAGATTACGTCACAGAATCAGTTTCCAGTCATGGAAATTAGAAGTAGGATTGGAAAAAGCAGTACCTTTCAGGGTTTCAGGACACAGCCACTCTCCGGTCTAACTGTCAGATGACCTTTGACCCCATAAAAGTGATAAAAAAAAACTTTACATATGCAAACAAACAGGAAGATGCTGAGTATATATCAAACCAACTAACCTGAAAACAAAAAGAACCAAAAATACAAACTATCAAACTCCCTGTTTAAACCAGGAGAAAAGGGTTACCTTAACAAGATCGCAGTTTCACAGAATCTAATAAAGCTTTTACAAAAACAAACAGGAAGATGCTGAGTATATACCAAACCAACTAACCTGAAAACAAAAAGAACCAAAAATACAAACTATTAACCCCCCTGTTTAAACCAGGAGAAAAGGGAAAAATGCGGGAAAAGGGAATTCACAGTTTCACAGAATCTAATAAAGCTTTTACAAAAACAAACAATCCATGCTTAGCAAAGCAGATGAAAAGTTTACCTCGACATCATTTCACTTAAAGACAAGGCATGCTGGTATTGCTGAAATCAATGCTAATAAAATGCAACCAGGTTAATAATTTAGCATTCAGACCATTTAGGAAGCTAAGTTATGGACATCCAGCGAGCAGTGGTGTCCTCCATGAGTCCTCCTGTTAGTGCAGCACCATCGGCAGACGGCTGCACCACACAGGACTACATGCACACAGACCGTTACCACGACTGTCCTTAACACCACGTCACCGTCACCAAACACTGCAGTGGTGTCGTACCAGACTGTCATGGAGTGACTCAGAATGGCAGCGGGTCATCTTCAGTGACGAGTCCCGCTTTAGTCTTGGTGGAGACGCCCAACGAGTCCGTGTGTGGAGGCACCGTGGTCAGCACCAAGATGAACGGTCTGTTGTCACATGTCCAAAAGCTCTGTTGTCACTCCACCTCCACCCCTACCGCACCATCTGCAGGAACTGTAAGGATATTCAAGCTGCATGGGATGGATTATCACAGGACACCATCAGGAACCTCTTCAGCTCCATACCGAGACGTCTGGAGTGTTGTGTTGGTAGACACGTGGCCCATAACAGTCTAAATCAGTCTTATCATTTATAGTTCCTGGTAATCTTTATCTTCCTTCCCCAAGAACTATAACCTCAAACACTCCTTCTGTGTACAGCTATTCTTTTGATGATGCGCGTTTATGCTTTTACATTCGAATTGCTTCAGTACTGCTTTAGCTAACTCTTAAACATTCAAGGATCAAAGGAAAATGTAATATGCAAAATGATATTGTGATCCTAAGAATTTCCGCTTTCCTCCCATACATGCAGGCTTAGGGTCAAAATGAAAAGTCTAGTGCACTAGTATTGGCCATTTACACAGAGACAATTACCAAAGGGGGGGGAGGGGGCAAAGGGGTCCTGATCCTCTTCCCTCCTCAGATGAGTAGTGGATTGTCCTCCTCAGTATGTCATTAGAAACATAACTAACTTTACATAACATTTAAGGTGTACTAATTACAGATGCAAAACAAAAGAAGTTCCGTCAGGGGCACTCTCACATTGGGCTGATTAAGATTGCTGCTGCACTGTATTAAGTACCACCATTCAGAATAGGTGACTGGTTTACATAACGGAGAAGGTGCAGTGATCCTCACTCACGATGCTTGTGTGATTCTTATATGTAGATTTGATCATGTGGTTGCTGGTGTGACTATATGAGACCTCTGTACACTTTGATTTGTTTACAAGCAGATCCTGACCTGATATATTTGTGTCTTATATATTATGTTACCTGAGTATTATTGTGGTGCTAAAGTCGTCACAGGAGATTTAAAGGAGTTATACGTCTTTGTGGTTCTCCTGTTTGTCCCAGGCCACAGCGTTTAATGACTGCATGGTAGTCAGGGAGCCCATAGGAGTAGTGCTAAATGCTGGAAACTGGACCTGTGCAGCTCTGCCTTGGGCCATTAGTGGGAGCAGTTGCAGTAGGTAGGAGTGAATCTTGAAGGTGGTGGTTCATACAGTGGGTCTGTGACCCACTCTCATCTGTCCATCAGAAATCTGCTCTCATACAGCCGAACGTCTGCACCGACTCCTGCCTAATCACCTGGACAATGTAATACACCACAACACACAGCACTTCACTTCAGAGGTTTATCCTAATGTTTTGGCGAAGGTTTTACAGGACTTTTGCACCGGTCAGGAAAGTCTCGAGAATGCTGTGTAAATCCAGACCTCCCCTCATATGTTCATAGGACAGTCTCCACAGTGGTAAACCAGTGTGGATGTGTTCCTCTGTACCTGAGTGTTCTGTTCTTCCAGGCACCAAAGAAGATCAAAGTGGCTCAGGCGGCAGCCCGCACCCTTGCCTGCACCCTCCTGCGCTGACTGGGAAGAACCCCTGCTACCCCCTCTGCCCTGTTACATAGCTTTGCGTATTTGTTCCATTACTCCAGAGAATGCTGATCACCAAAGGAGGATGGATAAAGGAATAGTGGGAAAACAAGATGGTGTAAAAGGTGTATTGGACAGATGAAGATCAGACAGAAGAAGGGAGGCTGTTAAGAGCTTTTTAAATGAGGAGCAGGATTTTAAAATGGTACTTAATTGGGATGGTATGTTCGTGTCTGTGTTTTATTACAGTTTTGAGGCTGAAACTCTTTTTTACTCTTCTATCTGAAACACTGAAGTCTTCTATGTATTCTGTTTCAGAATCTCTGCTTGGAGACTTCTGACTCGGACACGGCCTCCTATTTCTCCATGGCTCTCTACCATATAACTCCACCCACATTTGTATGGCTTCATTGGTTTATTGGTTCGTTAATCCTGGTTCCAGTCTGCAGTGAGGGATGGAGTGGATCATGAAGTTCTTTTGGCTGGCCTTTGCAGGTCAGCTGGCTTCTGCAGGTCAGTTCAATGTTCTTATAATATTCAGTTTAAAGCATGGGCGGATATTTCACTGCACTGTTGAAGGTGCCGGGGGCTGGAGGACAATTGAAAGACGAGATTCTTGAGTAATTCCTGATGGGGACACCAAAAGGGAATACAGGGTACATTTAGAATAAATGTATAGATTGTCTGTTGTTCTCTACCTGAGGTGATACGTCTGCAGAGTATAAGATCCGCTTATGAATGAATACACATGTACTGATATGAGTTCTTATCATATTGGCCAGCTTGCTTATTACTCACCTCTCACTCGTAGCTTCTTTATTACCTAACTGATTTTCACTAAAGGTGTTTTGTTATAGTCATAAGGAAGTTAAGCATGTTGCTGATAACCTAAACCCCAGTAACTGATGTGCTTATGTATGTTATCTGACTGCGTAAACTCACAGATCACAGCCTGCTAAACCTCTCTGCACCATTCTCCTACCTCATGTCTGGAAACGAGTGCTGTGTCGGTGCTGCACTGTCCTGCACTGTGTCTAATGTCGGTTAAATTTATAATATTTATTATATTGTTTCTAGTTTTAACTTTTGTTTACACACCTCCGTCTAAACATTTGCACCTTGTACTCTGTTCCATGTTGCACCTTCTTCCTGGAGGAACGTAATTTCACTCCACTGTGTACTTATACATGAAGGGAAACACAATTTAAAGTCTCTTGACGAATCCACCACCCAGGGGCATCACAATCACATGCCAATCCCGGACTGTGTTCCGTGTATCCTCTGCTGAATTCTAAACAGTCTCCTGTGTCTGTCATCAAGCCTGTTGGCTTTTAACCCCCCCGTGTCGCACCCTCGCAAAGTAAAGTATTGATAGATAGATAGATACTTTATTGATCCCAGAGGGAAATTCAAGAAAGGGGATTTCATGCATTGGCCAGTAATTGAACCCGGGTCTCCCGCGTGGCAGGCGAGCATTCTACCACTGAACCACCAATACTTGAATTGTCTCTTGTGCCAGTGCTTGAAACTCTTGTGCCTACTGAGCGCTTCTCTTCTATTCATTCTTGTTGTTCATCTCAGGTTTTGTATTTTGGTCTATCCCTTTTGGTTTAGTTGGCTGGCTGGATTGCTCTCTTGGTTTTTGATGCTTTGCCTGTTATCTGGTTTTCAGCTTTGTCTTTGCTCTATGGTGGCGTTTGCCCACTTGCTGCTGTTAAGCCGGTACGCCAAAGCATTAAACAAAACTGTTTTTTCTTTTAGAGCTGTGCGCGTCAAGTTAAGTCTGCTCATTGCTACATTTATTAGAAGGGTCTGGAAACCTCCAGCGAGAGGCCCATCTCTCGCAGCTCCAGCAGGAGGACCCTGTAACGCCATCTGGGGTCTTTTTCAAAGCCCCACAGCGCCCCTTACAGTGTGTTTACTGCGTTAGCTTATCAATAGCTTATCAACACTGGGACTTTAGTCTATAACCAATTGTTGACCCACCAAGTCTACACCACAGTAGAGAATAAAGGAGAGCACCAATTTTACAAAATACAAATAGATAAAAAGACTCTGGAGGCAAGCAACATGCATGGTGGTCCAAGGAACTCTATCGTCAACACTGAACTGACTTGAACAGAGATTTCACTGTGATCCCTGCTAAATCTCGAGTGACCTCAAAACATCTTTGATGGTGTGCTGTTAAACTGAAGTGGTGTTTCAGCATGCAAGGAATCTAGAGAGAGCATCTCTCTGAGCTGACTGTATGAGACATTCATTATATGATATGAACAAACACTGCACCGTAAACGCTGCACCATAAACACTGCACTGTAAACGCTGCACTGTAAACGCTGCACCGTAAACACTGCACTGTAAACACTGCACCGTAAACACTGCATGTGAAATAATATCTTTAACAATCACACAATTACATATGACGTCTGGTCTAAACCCTCAAAATCTGACCAGATAAAGAGAAGCCTTCTTGGTTTGGACAACCAACTCATGTCCTGGCTGTTTTTGATCCAGCACATAGATGATCTGAACTAAGAAATTTCCAATCAGAGCATCACAAAAATAAAGTCGCATGGTTTTACCAAGTTACGCTTGAGTGACCCAGATCAAGAGTTGAGATTTCTTTAAGATGCCAGATGTTGCTGGGCTGAGTGTGTTTCCATGTTCCATGGACCTGTGAGAACTCCACACTGTGATATGTAGGCTTATCCTGCTCATTACACAAATATTATAATATTATAATATTAATATAGAAACCTTTTCAGATCTAAAAAAAGTACATATATTTCAACATGTTTAAGTTGTTTATGTCTGAAGATCTAAATATTATTGTTTACCTGTTGACTAGCCCAATATGTGACATCCAGGACCAGCAGCTACAACTTCCTTTATGTCGGAAATGTTTGTCTTTTGAAAATTACGAACCACACAGATTTATGGCAGCCTGTATAAACGTATGTGAGAAACATTTCCGACATAAACGAAGTTGTAGCTGCTGGTCCAGGATATCAGCAACAGTAATGTGTACATTTTAGCCCTTTAGAGTGAGCCGTTCCAAAGCTATTGAAGAAAGAAATCCAATATAAAACCGGAGTCAATATGTGCCCGAATACCCAAGTCCACTCAAATTCAGGTTTCTTTTGCAGTTTCTTTCAGTGCACCTTTTTATATGGCTTAAATTAATATAGTATACAATAGTAACAGCAAACTGCAAAAATGCAGGGTGCCAACACCTGCTCAAAAATACAGCTACATGCAGGTTCTGTGTTAAATTCACACCAGAAACAGGATCGCTTTTCCCATCACTGCCAAACTTACAACGAAACTAACAGAAACTGTCAGTACAGAAAACTCACACCTGATTTTGGCATATCTAGACTGAGTCCAGTTTAATTTACGAGGATAATGTTATAGCCCTTTGTGTCCCCATCTGCCTGGATGTGGTAAGCCTCTAGGTGATGCCGGATGAATGTTTGCGGCTGTGATTAGTAGCCTAAGAAATAAGAGGGCCTCAGGTCTAATGCAGGCCTTGGTTCTAAAGCTGAGGACATGGGGTCTGTCTTTATCCCTCTCCATGTTTTCTTTCTGTCCTTTGGATCACACTCTGGAACTGGACTCGCCAAAGCTTTATCAGCAGTTTCTTTACCAACATTGGACAACAATGACTCAGAACACACACTGCTCAAATCAGATTCTGAAGCATTTTCTGCATCAGCCATAATAAAAGGAAGAAACAAAAAAGGAACAAAAGCATTAAAGAAGTTGAATGTGAGCTTGCTCCAGAATTTGCAGCCGATGTGATGAGTTTGTCCTACATCTAGCTCTCTTCATATGTGCTCCTAGCAGACAAGGAGTGAGATACCGTCTTCACAGTGAGGCAGGAGTTTAGCACGATTTCCACTCTTCTGCTCAGTAGTTACATTTTAACTGAACTGGTATATTTTTGTAGTTGTTTATGCATGTTGAAGTTGATCATCAACAACAAATGATCCAACAATATCAGACATTCTCAAGCCTTTTATCTTTACAGACACTCATACCCTGGAGTACATCCTCACTGGCGTCACACCAGGAATCAGCTTCCCAGAGTTCACTGCTGTTGGACAGCTGGATGGAGAGCAAGGCGGGTGTTACGACAGCGACCATGAGAAAGTGACCCTAAAGGCAGACTGGATAAAAAATAACAATGACACCAGTCACTGGAACTTGCTCACGCAGAACGCACAGGGTAATCAGGAAAGCTTCAAAATCAGGCTCTCCGCTCTCATGAGGCAGTTAAACCAGAGTGAAGGTGAGCATGAGCACCCTCAGAGCTTTACTCAACACTTATCATGTCATACATACCTTCTGTTCTTCTAGATTTAGCAGAATGCTCCCTTAGGAAACTGCTCAGGCTAGAGGGTCTTTAAACAGTCGCTTAGGAAAACGTTTATTCAGACATTCAGAAATTCATCATGAGTAACGATAGAAATACTTTTGTACAGATCAGTCCACTGTCCTGTAGTGCTACAGAAACGCTATTTGTACCTGTCAAAGGTCATGGGGTCAAATTAAAGTGGAAGTGTTTAGTGTTTCAGATCCAGCAAATATGATCATGCCCTCCTCTGTCCAAGCTTGTTCAGACCAAAGAACACTCTGGAAACCACTAAGGTCTTACCCATTAGTAAGACATGGGGTGTAGTGTTTTCAACAAGAATGTTGGTGACACCGAGTTAAACCACGGACGAAGACCCTGGAGTTCAATTGCAGCGTGTTTAATTGTCTTCATGAATATGTGGTGAAAACTGTAATAACAGAAATTAAACCCAATCTCAACATAGAGACATTACATACACATTCTGTATAAACCATTATATAACGGCATTCCAGCCTGATAATTCAGCGTGCATAGCATCTGTTTACGTTTCCATGCTGTTTCTTCCGCACGGATCTTTGTTTACTAGCGAAAACAGGAAAACCGGAAACCGGAAGTACATAGCCGGAAACCGGAAGTACATTTCAGCGATAATATTTTTAAATAAAAACTTAAATAAATCATAAATTGTTCACCCAAACAACTTGTAATTACTTTTAACAACGTATAAACATTTTTAGCATTATTTATTTAATCCCCCGAGAACTTATTTATTTAGACAAAATGCCTTAAGGGCAACACATGGGGACACGTGTGAAATGTTGAAATGACAGCTGCTGAAGATGCAGCAGTTTTGTAAAGTAACAAAGATAAAGCATTTTGATATAAATATAAAGGTATTATATTATATGCAACTGCATTTAAAGGGGGTATTAATAACATTAGCAAAAATTAAGAAACAGTCCTACAAAACCCTACAAAGAAAATAGAAATGGTGCACTGATGTTATACTATATTTTATACTATATTTACCTACAGTATTTTCACATCAACAAAATATATTTTGACCAGGCATGTCCCAAACATTTGCATATAGGTGGTTAATGCCATCCTAAAAATGTGTACTGGTCTGCTTTTACATTAAAGAGCAAATTATAACACAAATAAAGTATTGTTATTGTCCATGCATTGAATACATTATCCCCACATTTACACTGCTTGGAAAAAAGCTTAAATTCCATCAGCCGGACCAGTTTAGTTTAATACATAATAATTAGGTTACCTCTGTATTGGATGATGATGACAAACAATCCCATTCTTAGAAACTTGACCCAATAAATAGCGTTTTAAACAGTTTTTCAGCTATTAATAAACAAATCTTGATTATGTTTCTTTTTAAATATAGTCCAGGTCAGTACTTTTTAGAGGTTTCTCCTAACAATGTAAAAGTAACTGTACTCTGAATACTGCCCTTTCCAGAATGTGTTTTGTAGTACGGTTATTTACTTTCTGTATTCCAGATACATACAGGGGTTGGACAATGAAACTGAAACACCGGTTTTAGAGCACAATCATTTATTAGTATGGTGCAGGGCCTCCTTTTGCGGCCAATTACAGCGTCAGTTGGTCTTGGGAATGACATATACGAGTCCTGCACAGTGGTCAGAGGGAGTTTAAAGCCATTCTTCTTGCAGGATAGTGGCCAGGTCACTACGTGATGCTGGTGGAGGTTCGTCCTTCTTGGTGGTATGCTGACAATTACCCTGGATACCGTGGCTCTTGATACATCACAAAGACTTGCTGTCTCTTGGTCACAGATGCGCCAGCAAATCAGACGTGCACCAACAATCTGTCCTCTTTTGAACTCTGGTATGTCCCATAATGCTGTGTGCATTGCAGTATGTTGAGCAGAACTGTGCTCTTACATGATAACTGAACAGTCACACTCAGCTCTTTACTGGTGCAATGTGCAATTAATGAAGATTGGCCACCAGGCTGGTCCAATTTAGTTTTCAGTTTCACTGTCCAACCCCTGTATTTCCAGTAGTGGTATATACCGTTAAATTCCAGACCTGAGTATGATGACTATAACAGTGGTAATGTGCTTCTGTCTGTGTGTCTCTGCAGGGATTCATTACATGGCACATAGGCGAGGGGCGGATAGAGGGGCTGGTTGAGCTTCAGGCAGTACGGTTTAGTGATGGAGAAGACTGGTACCAAGACAGGGTCCATGCAGTACGTTTAAACCCCCCCTGATGGATGGAGGGAGAAGACTGGCTGAGTCTGGAGTCTGAAACACCATCAACCATGGACCGCAGCTCACCATAAAGCTGTTCCTTTGAAGCTGATGTGGGAGAGGGGAGGTGATGCCCACCAGAAAAAAAACTACCTGGAGAAACCGAATGTATTGAGAATTTACAGAAGTATGGGTGGATTACGGCAGCAGAAGCTCTGGAAAGGAAAGGTAAAGGTTACTGCTCTTGTTTGCACTAGCTGCCATGCTACCTTGATACTATGCACTGGCCTGTCCAATATATCAGTTGACCGATCATATGAGCTGGTATGGAGGACTAATAGTTTTTATCAGCATTGACCAAAATGTTGAAGACAATCTAAGTGCAATCACATTGAGTGGGGTGTGCCACTAGCCCTGGCCAGATAATTAACCACAAAGCACCATCATAGCTCACAAAACCCCGCAAAAAACATGGAAATGACCCAAAACCTGTGCTGTAAGAATAACCACTAAAGACTAAAGATAACATAAAAAAAATAAGAGGTGATCACTAGTTTTCTCTCACTCTAGTGCGTCCTGAAGGTGTCTCTGTTCCAGAAGGACTCCTCTTCTCCAGTGGTGTGTCATGCTACAGGGTTCTTCCCCAAAGCAGTGATGATCTCCTGGAAGAAGAATGGAGAGGATGTACATGAGGATGTGGAGCTCAGAGAGACGCTACCCAACCAGGATGGAACCTTCCAGAGGAGGAGCATCCTGACCCTCTGTCACCTGAGGAGCTGGGATAATGGCAAGTACACCTGCATCATTCAGCATGGTGGACTGGAGAAGGAGATAGTGCTTCAAGTGTCTGACCGCCGAGTCCTCTCAGGTAGGAGATCTGAGAAGTATGTGAAAGTTACCTTTATATTCAAAATCACATTCATATACCTGATGGTGGTCTATAATCACATAACAGGTGGAGGTATGGTCGGTGTCATCATTGGTGTGGTCTTGGCTGTTCTTCTGCTTGTCGTGATTGGCTGTGTTGGACTTTTCATTTGGAAGAAGAAGTCTGGTAAGGGACAAACGAGTGAAGCACAGGCTTTATAAAAGAACTGTAGACGTTATGGATTCCTGAGAATAGATTTCATACCCAAGTTTGAAAAGAGGACCAGACATGATTCTGATATGGCTCAGTGTTTCATGTGACTTGTGATCTCAGGTATGAGGACAGGTATAAAGTATCTACTGTACTCTCAGTACTAATTAATACATCCTCTCTTTCAGGCTTCAAACCTGTGAACCAAACACGTAAGTGCTTCCTTCTTATACATACTGTACGCTGTACTGAACACTGATGGAGAATGTGTTAGTGTTGGGGTTTTTATTGGGAATGTTTAATTCTGAATGTTCTGATGTTTTACAGCCTCTGAGGATTCAGCATCTGACAAGTCCTAAAGCCCGTCTTCATTCTGATACGAGGGTAAGTCTTTTCTTTACCCTGTTAATCTACAGAACGCGGTTTATATTACGGATTTGCACGGAGTGGCAATAAAGTTAATGTGGTAAGGAATTTAAGGTGGCAGTGAAGTTGAAGGTGGCACGAGTGATTTTAGGGTGAACTTTTATTTAAGGTGGTTTGAGTGAATTTAAGGGTGGGGAAGTGATTTTAAAGGTGGTGCAGGGATATTAAATGGGGTAGGGAATTTAAGGTGGCAGTGAGGTTAAGATGGAAATGGAATTTAAGGTGGCAGTAAAGTTAAGGTGGTATGAGTGTATTTAAGTAGCATTGATGGTTAAGGTGGTAGGAGTTCATTTAGTGTGGTCCCTGAACTTAAGTTGGCAGTTAAGGAGGTAGGGGTGAGGTGAATTTAAATGTGGCTGTTAATCTACAGAACGCGGTTTATAGTACAGATTATCCACCAAAAAACGAGTCTACATAGACCTAATCCAGCTTTACCAGAAACGGTATTAACGCACCAAAACCGAGTCTACATAGACCTAATCCAGCTTTACAGAAGCGGTATTAACGCACCAAACCGAGTCTACATAGACCTAATCCAGCATTACAGAAACGGTATTAACGCACCAAAACCGAGTTCTTACATAGACCTAATCCAGCTTTACAGAAGCGGTATTAACGCACCAAAGCGAGTCTACATAGACCTAATCCATCTTTACAGAGACAGTGTTAATGCACCAAAGCGAGTCCTGCATAGACCTAATCATCCTT
>JAMWET010001517.1:0-12096 GCA_024036415.1 Prochilodus magdalenae | reverse complement strand
TTCTAACAGTAGCTAGCATAGCATTAAGGAACGGCAAAACACACACACACACATTTCTGAAATACATCCATTTTTATATTGAACTGAGAAAGTTCTCCTTTTCCTTTGTATGTCAGAATTTCTTTAGTTTCTTCTAATCCCCCGCATTTGTCCTTTATTAGAACCCGTCTATTTGTTCTATTTTGTAACCATTTCCTGTTCAGTGTCCTTTTTACTTACCTTCTAAAATCACTCGTAACTGTGATCCACATGGACCTGCGGAGGTTAAGTAAGGCGAAGGAAGCAGTTTTGATAAGTGACAGTGAGGAGAAGGAAGCTGCACGCTGATCAGGAATGCTCAGGCTCCACGAAACAAACCTCATGAAGTGGAGGAGGCCACCCATATCCTCACCGCAACACGCAAGTGCTTCCGTCATATCGTCCTGGACTACGTCCTCCAGGTGAGTGCTCTGAATCGAGCCTCACTCATTTAGGGTGAGATGGTTGGAGTAAAGTCTTTCACTAGATATTGCTGTGAGGATTTGATTGAGCATTAGTGAAATCAGGTACTGATGTTGGAACATAGCTGTGAGGATTTGATTGAGCATTAGTGAAGTGTGGTACTGATGTTGAACATTTGCTGTGAGGATTCGATTGAGCATTAGTGGGGTCTGTTACTGAGGTTGGAACATTGCTGTGAGGCTTTGGTTGAGTATTAGGGAGGTCAGGTGCTGATGTTGAACATTGCTGGACATTTCTGAAGACCTTATTGATCAGGTGCCAGGACCTGCTGTTTGCTGCTGGCTCAGTTGAATGTTTAAGATGCGGTTACTTTGTGTGGTCATGTGCTCTGCATTCACGGATTCCAGCCTGCAGCGTTCACCCATGTGCTCGGCTATATTGTGCAATGGGTCAGAGCTGCGTGACTGAAGAGGAAGAGACATTAACAGCTATATGTTGCACAATGAGCGTTTCAGACGCTTTCATGTACATATATACACTGCTCAAAAAAATAAAGGGAGCACTTTGAAAACACACTTTAGATCTCAATTGGAAAAAAATCCTGCAGAATATCTTTCCTCATATAGACAGGGTAATGTGTTAGGAATGAAAGGATGCCACATCGTTTGATGGAAATGAAAATGATCACCCTACAGAGGGTCGAATTCAAAGACACCCTGAAAATCAAAGCGAAAAAATGACGCAGCAGGCTCGTCCATTTAACCCAAACTCCACTGCAGCAACTCAAAATGGAACTCAGTAGTTTGTATGGCCTCCACACGCTCCTAATGAGACGACGGATGGTGTCCTGGGGGATCTCCTCCCAGATCTGGACCAGGGCCTCACTGAGCTCCTGGACCGAAACATAATGTCCCAGAGGGGTTCTATTGGGTTTAGGTCAGGCGAGCCGGTGGGCCAGTCAATGGTATCAATTCCTTCATTCTCCAAGAACTGCCTGCATACTCTCGCCACATGAGGCCGGGCATTGTTGTGCACCAGGAGGAACCCAGGACCCACTGCACCAGCGTAGGGTCTGACGACGGGTCAGAGGATTTCATCCCGATACCTAATAGCAGTCAGGGTGCCGTGGTCTAGCCTGTAGAGGTCTGTGCGTCCTTCCAGGGATATGCCTCCCCAGACCATCACTGACCCACCACCAAACCAGTCATGCTGAATGATGTTGCAGGCGGCATAACATTCTCCACGGCGTCTCCAGAGCCCGTCACGTCTGTCACATGCTCAGGTAAAACCTGCTCTCATCTATGAAAAGCACAGGGCGCCTGTGGCGGATCTGCCAATTCTTGTGTTCTGTGGCAAATGCCAATCAAGCTCTACGGTGCTGGCCAGTGAGCACAGGGCCCACTACGGGATGTCAGGCCCTCAGGCCGCCCTCATGAGGCCTGTTTCTGATTGTTTGGTCAGACACATTCCCAGCAGTAGAGCTCTGGCAGTGCTCATCTTGTTCTTCCTTGCACAAAGGAGCAGATACCGGTCCTGCTGTATATCAAAAGATTATCTGCATCCAGAAGGAGGTGTGGGAGTGCGGTGCTGTTGGGAAGGAAGATAAAGGTGGCCAGGATCAATAACTGATGATAAATTTAGACTGATATGATCAATATTTATTGAGCTACACATACAGAAGTCTGTCTCTCAGTATGGCGTCGGGCTGCCGTGTTTGCCAACCCAACATGCCAGACGTCTCGGTGTGGAGCTGTAGTGGTGTCCTGTGATAATCCATCCTATGCAGCTGTCTACCATCCATTCATCTATATCAGTCATCCATCCATCCATCCATCCATATGTCATATATCCATGTGTCATCCCCCTGTGTGAGATGCCTGGAGCTGTCCAGGAAACCTCTGGAAACAAACTTTTTGCTTCTTTAAACCAGTTTGCAAAATATAATTGAGATTTGTGTAACCTTAGCACGTATCTGTGTTTATTTGTGCTCTTGTAATGTATCTAGTGATGTATGGTGTTTTATAAGCGCCACACACATACCCGCCAGATAAGTTGGATTGAATAAGGTGCTCAGAACTTTTACACAGTACTTTGAGTTAATGTAAAAAGCTTCTGTCAGCGCATTCATCACGAAGTGCTAACGCAGTGCAGAGGGCAGCTGGCAGGCGTTAATGAAAGCGGGAAACAGATGCAATTAAGTAGTCTGATCTGACAGCCGAGGTGTGATGTGTAGTAGTCGTGTTATTTAATCAGCTGCGGCTCCTGGTTATTTTATATAACTGGCTTGTGTTGGTTGACCTGACGCTCTAATGGTGTGGAACAGCCTGCAGAGTTAATTAGTGTAGCTCTATCAGAAGAGCTGCTCGTCTCCACACATCTGCTGCCGAGCCTGCAGGATTCCTGTACTGCAGTCAGGCTGATATGCTCCCCCTGGTGGCTGCACAGGAGAACCGCATGTTTTTCTTTTAGAGAACCCAACTTTCCGTTGTGGTTTGGAAAAAGTTGATGTAGTCAGGGCAGGCTGGTTTCAGGGTTTGTCCTTGTGAAGTCATCAAAGGCTCCCTGACTGATCTTCCGTCGTGGTTTAGTTAGGGCCCATATCCTACTTTCTTTTCGTCTATTCCACCTCTAATATCTGTGTGTTAGTACCAAAATGTATGTAGATGAGCTTTTCTTGGTCATTTTTAAGTCATTAATTAGGCTAAAACACTCTTATGTAACTTCAGTGTGGGCGGAGATGGTAAGCAACATGCTGTAGGCTGAGAAGGCAGATAGAGAGACAGGATTTTTTTTTTGTCACATCCAAAAAAAAAACCCAAAAACCTAAAAGAGACAGATTATATGTGTTTATATAATATTATAAGGACTGTATGGAATGGAGAGTGATTAAACAGTATACTGCTATTGGCAGTGTTTATATTTTAACTTTGTTTAATAAAGAAAAGGAAGGAAATTGGTTTTCCAGGATATGGGCCCTTTAATACATTCACTTGAACACCATCCAACATTTTAAACTTCTATTGCTCATGTCTGAGTAAGTCTTTATTAGTTATACCATTGAAGTGAACACATTTCATTCATTCATCTGTCCGTCTTAGCCACTTACGCTTCTGGGTTGCAGAGGTTGCTGGAGCGCTCATTACACACACACGTGTGTGTGTGTGTGTGTGTGTGTGTGTATATATATATATATATATATATATATATATATATAATTCATTAATATATATTTATATATGATTGGTAGCTTTAGAGGACACACCACTGCATTCCACGCACTACACTGCGCTTGGTGATGTAAGGCTTGGATGCATGCGGCTCGGCCATGGAAACCGATTCCATGAAGCTCTACACACTGTTCTTGAACTGATCTGAAGGACACATGAAGTTTGGAGGTCTGTAGTGATGGACTCTGTAGAAAGTTGGTGACCTCTGTGCACAATCCGCCTCAGCATCTGCTGACCCCGCTCTGTCGTTGTACATGGTCTACCGCTTTGAGGCCGAGTTGCTGTTCAGCACCTATAAAAAGTGCTGTTCACCCTCCGGTCTGTATAGTACGTATGTATAGAAACTAGGGTTTTAAATTAGGGTTTTAAAATGGGGTTTTAAATGAATTATTTTTGTGATGTCACATTATATTTGTATAAACCAACAACTGAATACTGCAGTTCAAGTCACACCGAAGTTACCTGCTTTTTAAATAAGGCACATTACAGGGCAGCCAATAAGAACAGAGGTGATTTGCATAATAAGGCACAGTAACAAGTTTTAAGTTACAAAGAGAACATTAATTCAGACGCAAACCGCACGTTCTGATTGGGTAAGTTAAAATACAGCATATGGGCCCTTTTGTGTGGTCAGCAGTCTGGTGATTTAAGGTGGATTTACCCTTTTGTCCTTGTGATCTGTCATTTCCATTTTCAATCGGTGTCGTCATGTCTGACCACTGACCGCTGGGTTCGTATGAAAGTTAGTTTGAGTTTCGTTCCTACAGCTCACATGCTGAACATGCAAACAGTTTCGCTTTCGAATTTCTATGATATCCTCTTCAGAAGCTTACCTGGACCCGATTACTGACCAATATCTCACTGGCCTCCAGACTAATCCACTTTCTCCTCTCCTGTATAATCAACGTCCTTCAGGTCCATAGCCGAATCTGAATTTCTGAAATCGGTAAGTACACCTCTCCGCTGGGACTGACGGTTTGTGTAGAGATGATTAATGAAAGACTTGTTCTCCTATACAACCTGTTCGAAGCGTTCCTTCATGCGACTTGTGTGTTTATTCCTATAGAATGCTGTCCTTACAGGTATGCCCATCTGAACGTTCTTCCATCAAGGCTATTGATCTGTTTACAGTGAACTCCGGCCGCTAATAGCTGGCTGGGAGGGCAGGTAGGGTCAAACTCTTTCTCATTTCCCTCTACAGTAAAATAGGTGATGGAAGTAGAATTTGATCATTGTAAGACTAAACACATAACCTGCCTGGTTAGATGTGTGAATTCAGTATCTACTGTAAATTATTCAGCAGCTACTAATGAAATTATTCAGTATCTGCTATAAATTATTCATCATCTAATAGAAACTATTCAGCATCTACTATGAATTATTCAGACCTCTACTGATGATTATTCAGCATCTAATATGAATTATTCAGCATTTACTATGAATTATTTAGTATCTACTATGAATTATTCAGCATCTAATATGAATTATTCAGCATCTAATATGAATTATTTAGTATCTATTATGAATTATTCAGTATCTACTATGAAATATTCAGTATCTGCTATGAATTATTCAGTATCTGCTATGAATTATTCAGCATCTAATATGAATTATTTAGTATCTACTATGAATTATTCAGTATCTACTATGAAATATTCAGTATCTACTATGAAATATTCAGTATCTGCTATGAATTATTCAGTATCTACTATGAATTATTCAGCATCTAATATGAATTATTCAGCATCTAATATGAATTATTTAGTATCTATTATGAATTATTCAGTATCTACTATGAAATATTCAGTATCTACTATGAATTATTCAGTATCTACTATGAATTATTCAGCATCTAATATGAATTATTTAGTATCTACTATGAATTATTCAGTATCTACTATGAAATATTTAGTATCTACTATGAATTATTCAGTATCTGCTATTAATTATTCAGTATCTGCTATGAAATATTCAGTATCCGCTATGAATTATTCAGTATCTACTATGAATTATTCAATCAATCAATCAATCAATCAATATTTATTTATATAGCGCTTTTTACAACCAACGTTGTCTCAAAGCAGCTTCACAAAAAATCAATTTGTCATACAAAGACAAGAACCACAAGGGTAAACTGTTACAGACACATGTGAGTGTGGAAAAACCGGGTCCGAGCCCCCCTTTGAGCAAGCCAGAGGCAAACAGTGGCGAGGTAAAAACTCCCTTGGGTAAGGAAGAAAACCTCGAGAGGGACCTGGCTCAAAGGCGGAAACCCAACCGCCTCAAGGTCCAAACCCACCGGATGAGAAGAGAGAGACAGACAGAATTAACATAGAGGAACATCTAATAGATCCAGTCTGATTAGATCCAGTCTGATTAGATCCAGTCTGATTAGTCCAGGAGGCAATAACTGTGAGTTGGAGCCGACCATAATAAGCAGGGACAGACGCTGGTCAGTGTAAGGTTGTGGTCATGCCGGGTGATGAAACAGGACAGGAGACACACAGTGGCGCTGATGCTCAGGTGCCTCTATCCACTCTGGGGGTTCTGATGTGATCACGTCAATCAGTGCTTAACAAAGAAGAGGAAAGAAAGAGAGAAAGAAGGATAGAGATAGAGAAAATAAGAGAGAAAGAGATGGAGACAGACACTGATTAGGAGGATTAAGAGGTAGATATTGTAATTTGTAGGATTGAGTGTGTGTAGTCCTGAGAGTCCTGTAGAGGATTCCTCTGCGCTGGTAGCCCCTCAGTGTGATCCGTCAGGAATGATCCGCTCATAGAGGAGACAGACAAGAGGGAGAAGTTTGGGTATTGGTCTATTGATGGAGAAATGTAAATTAAAGCGGTAAACAGATGTTATCAGCTAAATGCTTGTGCAAACAAGTAAGTTTTGAATTATTCAGCATCTAATATGAATTATTTAGTATCTACTATGAATTATTCCATATCTGCTATGAATTATTCAGTATCCGCTATGAAATATTCAGCATCTACTATGAATTATTCAGCATCTAATATACTCTTAAATTATTAAGCAGAATTATTCACAGAATAATTAATAGTTGATTCTGAATAATTAATTGTAGATTAATTGATAATTGCGTATACGCTTTTGAATAATTCCTGTCCTTGGAGTTGAAGGAGATAAGTATGACCACACAAGGCCCCTCACTCTCCTCCTTCACTTTGTTTACATTGTGCGGGTGTGGTGGACTCAGGCCAGCGGTACAGTGTTGCTGTTTTCTACTTTCCTTTTTAAATCTGACCCGGTCACGAGATCACAGATTTAGCCCTCCAGGGCCACTGGGTGCTGATCCTCTGTAGGAAACGTGGACCGAGCCTAGACGAAAAAAGGCTGTGCGCAGCTTCTAGCTAATGGAAGGAAAGAGGAAGTGAGGAAAGAGGAGGGTTTTCCCAGCGGGAGTCCTGAGGACGGCAGAGCTTCAGGAGTGGAGAGTTAGACAGAGTCAGCTCAGAGGAGTGTGTACAGCCGGTCCGCCCGCTCGGCGGACATCAGGACTCAGTGTGTTTTGAGGATTAAATCATGAAGCTGCAGAAAACTGGAAGAAGCTTTGCAGGTCGGGCCGTTGGAGGAGCTGCCAGCAGGTCGGTTGAGTGTGTGAGTCAGCTGGTAATGATGTGCTGGGTTTAACCTGTTAAGCTGCGGTACAACTATGCTCACTTCATTACACCAAATAATTTAGTAACTAAGTCGGGAAACTGAGGAAATGAACGAGTCACTATTGGCCTTTTAATGTTCAGCCAGTAAATGTATTATGGAAAATGCCTTCGGATTAGTGTAAAGCAGACCACTGGGGTGCTGGCTGCATTCTGAATTATAGTCAGCGATGTTTATTGGAAGTTGTAGGTGTGTATTTAATTCTAGAACATCACTTTACCAAAAGTACATTTCAAATTAAAGTAGAAGTTCTCTCGTTCGACTGAAGGAATCTTGGGGAGAGTTGGTAATGAATGTACCGGGCCAAAAAAAAAAAAAAATTCAACATCTTTTGTGTCCCAGGGCGTTGGCCCATGGGTCTCGCACACTAAAGTTGTGTGTCAGTTGTGGGTAAAAAAATCCTAACCTCGGATAAACATCTAAAATCCTGTCGAATGCTCTTGTTATACTTTTATATGCAATTAAATAAGAATTTTTTTGTGTATATTGGTACACAATAAAAAGTCTTGACGTATTCACTCATAGGTTTAGTAGTAAAACACTGGTCAGATCCGATCCTGTTTACAGTCGACCATAGGTCCTGATTACCTGGCATCTTTGTGGAGGCTGATGTAAAGTACTGGAATATAGGAGAAAAAAGCTAATGTGGATTCCAAATTAGGCAATTACTATATTCCTGAAACATCACTCTCACTCTCTCTCACTGCAAGTGGGATTAGCCCTTCCTAGGGGGCTAGTACCGTGTTCGAGTAGCTCACAGCAATCATAGACTATCTTTAACTTTCTACCTAGACAAAGCAGAACTGTTACCCAGTCAGTGTGGTGATAGGTAGACCAGACTCCCCCTCTAAAAGCTTCCCTCACACAAAGTTCCTACATAGGTGGTTCTTGATACGCTGCCTTGATGTCTGAGACGCTTGTTATGATAAAAAGTTGGTGGAGGAAGATCTCAGCATTAAACATCCATACATGGTGGAGGGATACATGCTTGCAGCGGCGCTTGTGAGGTCAAAATAGTCCCCCAAAGGAACACACCTCACACCAAAACCCTCTCTCCCTCACTCTGTACAAACCCTCACACCAAACCCACCCGCCCCCCACTCCTCTTGTACACATCCTCACAACCAAACCCTCTCTCCTCACGTCTGTACACACATCACACCAACCTCTCTCCCTCACTCTGTACACACCTCACACCAAACCCCTCTCCCTCCCTCACTCTGTACACACCTCACACCTAAACCCTCTCACCCTCACTCTGTACACACCTCACACCCAAACCCTCTCCATTCCTCACTCTGTACACACACCTCACACCAAAC
Source organism: Prochilodus magdalenae (assembly GCA_024036415.1). NCBI lineage: Eukaryota > Metazoa > Chordata > Actinopteri > Characiformes > Prochilodontidae > Prochilodus > Prochilodus magdalenae. The sequence goes on along the minus strand of JAMWET010001517.1, from coordinate 3,425 downwards.
CCGCTCCCTACTCACTCTGTACACACCTCACACCAAACCCTCTCTCACTCACTCTGTACACACCTCACACCAACCCTCTCTCCCTCACTCCTGTAACAAACCTCACACCAACCACTCTCTCACTCACTCTGTACACACCTCCACAACCAAACCCCGCTCCCACTCGCTCTGTACTCACCTCACACCAACCCTCTCTCACTCCACCTGTACACACCTCACACCAAACCCTCTCTCTCCCTCACTCTGTACACACCTCACACAAAACCCTCTCTCACTCGACTCTGTACACACCTCACACCAAACCCCGCCCTCACTCGCTCTTGTCCACCGCACACCCAACCCTCTCACCCTCACTCTGTACACGACCTCACACCAAATCCCTCTCTCCCTCACACTCTGTACACACCTCCACACCAAAAACCCGCTTTCACTCGCTCTGTACCACCTCACACACAAACCCTCCCACTCACTTCTGTACCACACCTCACACCCAAACCCGCTCTTCCCTCCTCTGTCCACACCAAACCTCACACCAAACCCCCTCTCCCTCACTCTGTACACAATACCTCACAACACCAAACCCACCTCTCTCCTCTGCTGTACAACACCTCACACCAAACCCTCCACCACTCCACTCTGTACACACCTCAAACCAAACCTCTCTCACACTCACTCTGATACACACCTCACACCAAACCCGCTCTCACTCACTCTGTAACACACCTCACAAACCAAACCCCCCTCTCTCACTCACATCTGTACACACCATCACACCAAACCCTCTCTCCCCTCACTCTGTACACAACCTCACAACCAAACCCATCCTCAGCTCCCTCACTCTGTAACACACCTCACACCAAACCCTCTCGTCCCTCACTCTGTACACACCTCACACCAAACCCTCTCACTCACTGTCTGTACACACCTGCACACCAAAACCTCTCTCACTCCCTCTGTACACACCTCACACCAAACCCGCCTCTCAATCGCTCTGGTACACACATCACACCAACCCTCTCTACCCCCTCAAAACAAACCCTCCCTCTGTACACAACTCACACCAAAACCCGCCCTCACTCGCTCTGTACAGCACCTCACATACCAAAACCTCTCTCACTCACTTCTGTACACACCTCACACCAAACCCGATTTCACTCGCTCTGTACACACCGTCACACCAAACCTCTCTCACTCACTCTGTACACACCTCACACCAAACCCTCTCTCACTCACTCTGTACACACCTCACACCAAACCCTCTCTCACTCACTCTGAACACCCTCACACCAACCCGCTCTCCCCTCACTCTGTACACACCTCACAAACCAAACCCTCTCTCACTCCACTCTGTAGCACACCTCACAACCAAACCCGCTACTCCCTCACTCTGTACACACCTCACACCAAACCCTCTCTCCCTCCGCTCACTCTGTACAACACCTCACACCAAAACCCTCTCTTCGTCTCACTCACTCTGTAACACACTCACACCAAACCCTCTCTCCCTCACTCTGTACACACCTCACACCAAACCCTCTCTCACTCACTCTGTACACACCTCACACCAAACCCTCTCTCCCTCACTCTGTACACACCTCACACCAAACCCCACCTCACTCACTCTGTACACACCTCACACCAAACCCTCTCTCACTCACTCTGTACACACCTCACACCAAACCCTCTCTCACTCCCGTTTTCTCCATATTTTTCACCTTATATTTAAAAACAGGCCTAAACTTTTACTAAACTGCCGGTTAGACATTTTGCTGAACACTGAACATCTTAACATCCCAGTAGACACACAAACACAATATGACTCAAATACATTAGCAATAACCCATCCCAGCCGACTCTGAGAAGCTGCTGTCTGTATGCTTCTCTGGAGCAGCTCTGTTCTGGTCTTTACTCTGTCTGGAGCTCTGTTTGGCTCGAAGGCTTGAAGCTAAATAAAAGCTGGGAGGCCATTCAGGCTGCCCTGGTGTGATTCTCAGTGTGATGAAAATAATACGCTAAGTGTGGGCATTTATCCTGGAGCATATGACGCTAGCTCTGGAGCTGACCAATGCCACCCTCCGTATACATCCAGGGAACTAGATAAAGTTAAACAGCGTCATTAAACACGTTCTCTCGTTCGGTAAAATGTACCTTTCCAACTATTTCACCCGATAATCCCGTCGGCGAACATTCAGAGCATCCCTTCTGCAATATCCAGAACTTCATATCTGGACAGCCCGTGGGGCAATCCCGAGCACAGCAACATATCTGCGTTTTAAAGATATGAGTTTTATCTAATATCATAATGAATATAAGTGTTAGCATGGTCAAGTTCAGTGTGTTTACAGCCGTCCCGAGAGGCCAACAATGTAGTACTGTTGAATAGTAGAGTCCACCATTTTATAGGTTTAGATGATGAGACAATAAAGTACTGGCATCAAGTAATTTGAATCATACACTGTATTACAAAAGGAATCAGGTGTTCCCCTCACTTTCCATGACTGCAGGTGTATAAACCAAGCCACCTAGTCATGCAGACTGCTCCTACAGACGTTAGTGAGAGAATGGGTCGCTCTCAGGATCTCAGTGAACTCCAGCGTTGGTACCGGTTTTGTTTTGATGGGAATCTGTGGCTACACGTCCAGTCGTTGAATTTCCTCCCCTACTAAAATATTCCACAGTCCCACTGTCGACTGCAGCTCAGCCAGGAAGTGGTAGACCACGATACTATACAAAGAGGGGTCAGCAGGTATGCTGAGGTTCATCCTTGTGCTGAGGTCATCGTGACAGTTTAAAACCCTATGGTTTAAAATGTGTAACATTAAAGTAAGGTTAAAGCAACATTTTGTGCGTAAATATTGGACACGTGTGGTTACTGATCTCCTCTAAATGAACCTGTTTATTGCTCCAGTAGGTTTAAATTTGTCATTCTAGTTCCGGTGTTAGTTCTGCCTAGTGGCTGATTTGTCCTTGCTCTGGAGAGTAGCGGCAGTAGCGGTCAGTAGGGGGTATGAGGTGATTACTGTTCCAACACTGCCCTCTCCGTCCACCATCGCTGCTGTTGTCCGCTTTTAAACGGCACAATACTGCAATTGGGAATTCTTTCTGCCAGCCCGGAGGGGAAAAAAACATTTCCCATGATCTTATCAGCAGGCTTCCCGCTCACGCAAAACAAAACGCCCCTTTAAGAGCTCTGCAGGAAATGGGTTCCTGTCCGGCTATGCACCCGAGTTGGTCTTCCCTTTAGAGCTCCTGCAGGATGGTCTGTCGGCTCTGCACTAGTTTGGCTCCTGCTGTAATGTTGTGCGTTCGCTTTAGAACGTATTATTGGTTTGCTTGCTTCCACTGGGAATCAAGAATTCTAACGCATAAATAAATGGCTGTGGATAACAGTTTATCAGTGGATCAGTAAAAAGCTTGTATAAAGT
>JAMWET010001516.1:102500-118468 GCA_024036415.1 Prochilodus magdalenae | reverse complement strand
CGGTATATAAATATATATCGGGGTATTTTGAGCTGGTTACTGTTGTGCCGTTATAAACTCCGGTGAAGGCCGACTGACTGAGTTCTAAGTCGGCTGGTAACTCGCGCGGTAGCTGCCATGGTGAGCGCCGCTGTGCTAAACTGTGGAGCTGTGTGTGCATGGTGCCAGCAGACAGAGAGGGGCACTGCTGACCAGTGCTGCCAAGCCTTTTCAGCTACAGCCGGCTCAGACGCTATGAAGGGCAGGAAGCGCTAATTTGCATGTTGCCTAGCGTCGGATGGTATCGGTCCTCTACATCCCGTTCCCTCTGTCTTACTGGCTGTACAGCGTAAACCATACCACCCACATACATGTACATGTAAGTCTCACTTAAGGTGTAGTTCCTCCAGGCTCCTGCAGATGGCGCTGCACGAGGATGATGGGGCTATAAATCCCTGTGGGGTGTGAGTGACGGGATCCATAGATTGGGAAGAGGTGCTACAGTGCAGGGAATGTCTCGGTCCATGTGTGGAAAATGGCTCCAGAGCAGATGGTAATGATTGGCTAAAAGGAGGGACTGCATGTGGGCGTGGCCAAAGACCATAGTGTGAGGAAGTAGCTGAATCTGCAGGTGTGTGGAAGTGTACGGTCATACGGGTCTACCAGCAGTGGATACAATCCCAGCCTACAGGGAATTCTCCTCGGAACTGTGCCAGGGAAGCATCCACCACATCTGGACCACCAGAGTGACTGTACATTGATGTGGACTACGTCCAGAAACTTGTCCAGTCCATGCCCGATGCCCGATGCCCGATCTGGTCACAGGTGTTACTGGTGCTCGTGGAGGTACACCAAACATAAACTAGTCTAACTCTGCTTAGGGGACTTTCTGGAGTGCTCATTCCCGGGGACAGCTCCAGCTGGGAACAGGCCATGGAAACCAGGGATGGTTGTTCACCGTAGGCTACCGTGACTAGCGCTGTGATGCTAACAGTGTGTTACTGCGGTGTGGTATGTGTCCTACAGCCATACTGTTGTCATGTTGGCTATACTGATCCTAAAGAGCCAGCTTGATGCGTGACCAGCTGCCCCAGGACAAGCCAGGAATTCCCGGTCGGCACAGGCGTTTTCCACAAGCTGAGGTTCCGGGTTTGTTTTTAGCTAGTCTAACTAGTGATGTTCTGCTAGGCTCCTCTGTGGTGCGTTCTGGTTGACTCTACCGTAAGGAGAGCTTCTGCGGCATATAGGCGGCCTGCCAACAGTGTGCCAGCTGAGGGTGACAGCGACTACAGTGGCGTCCTTTCGCTGGCACTACTGCGCACCACACCAGCAGCGCTGTCCCAAACAACACTCATGAACACCAGTGCCCCACCGCTGGTGACTGACCTGAGCTGGACAATGGTCATGTGATGTGCTCTGGTGGTCCACATGAGCAAAGCTGGTTGCAGGATTGGACCCTAAGCTGCACTCAGCCAACTGCCTGCTGCTGCTGATCCCCCCAGCCGGTGTCCGTGCACCTGCCACCCTACTGAGACATACCTGTCCCGGTTAGGCTCGTCTATGGTCTTATACTCACTACTAATACTGATACTCCATACTCACTACACCGTGTTTCTGATAAAGTGGCCGGTTGGTGGATGTACAGGAGGGGGTGTTTCTGATAAAGTGGCCGGTTGGTGGACGTACAGGAGGGGGTGTTTCTGATAAAGTGGCCGGTTGGTGGACATATCGAAAGGAGGGTGTTTCTGATAAAGTGGCCGGTTGGTGGACATATCGAAAGGAGGGTGTTTCTGATAAAGTGGCCGGTTGGTGGACATATCGAAAGGAGGGCGTTTCTGATAAAGTGGCCGGTTGGTGGACGTACAGGAGGGGGTGTTTCTGATAAAGTGGCCGGTTGGTGGACGTACAGGAGGGGGTGTTTCTGATAAAGTGGCCGGTTGGTGGACATACAGGAGGGGGTGTTTCTGATAAAGTGGCCGGTTGGTGGACGTACAGATAGGGGTGTTTCTGATAAAGTGGCCGGTTGGTGGACGTACAGTAGGGGGTGTTTCTGATAAAGTGGCCGGTTGGTGGACGTACAGTAGGGGGTGTTTCTGATAAAGTGGCCGGTTGGTGGACGTACGAATAGGGGTGTTTCTGATAAAGTGGCCGGTTGGTGGACGTACAGGAGGGGGTGTTTCTGATAAAGTGGCCGGTTGGTGGACGTACGAATAGGGGTGTTTCTGATAAAGTGGCCGGTTGGTGGACGTACAGGAGGGGGTGTTTCTGATAAAGTGGCCGGTTGGTGGACGTACAGGAGAGGGTGTTTCTGATAAAGTGGCCGGTTGGTGGACGTACAGTAGGGGGTGTTTCTGAGAAAGTGGCCTGGTTTGGTGGACTTACAGGAGAGGGTGTTTCTGATAAAGTGGCCGGTTGGTGGACGTACAGTAGGGGGTGTTTTCTGATAAAGTGCCGGTTGGTGGATGTACAGAGGGGGTGGTTTCTGATAAAGTGGCCGGTTTGGTGGACATACAGATAGGGGTGTTTTTCTGATAAAGTGGCCCGGTGGTGGACCTACAGATAGGGGTGTTTCTGATAAAGTGGCCGGTTGTGTGGATGCTACAGGAGGGGGTTATTCTGATAAAAGTGGCCGGTTGGTGGACGTACAGGAGGGGGTGTGTTTCTGATAAAGTGGCCCGGTTGGTGGACCTACAGATAGGGGTGTTTCTGATAAAGTGGCCGGTTGGTGGAACGTACAGGAGGGGGTTGTTTCCTGATAAAGTGGCCGGTTGGTGGACGTACAGGAGGGGGTGTTTCTGATAAAGTGGCCGGTTGGTGGACGTACAGGAGGGGGTGTTTCTGATAAAGTGGCCGGTTGGTGGACGTACAGATAGGGGTGTTTCTGATAAAGTGGCCGGTTGGTGGACATTCAGGACGGGGTGTTTCTGATAAAGTGGCCGGTTGGTGGACATTCAGGAGGGGGTGTTTCTGATAAAGTGGCCGGTTGGTGGACGTACAGATAGGGGTGTTTCTGATAAAGTGGCCGGTTGGTGGACGTACAGGAGGGGGGGTTTCTGATAAAGTGGGCCGGTTGGTGGAGGTACAGAAGGGGGTGTTTTTCTGATAAAGTGGCCGGTTGGTGGACGTACAGGAGGGGGTGTTTCTGATAAAGTGGCCGGTTGGTGGACGTACAGGAGGGGGTGTTTCTGATAAAGTGGCCGGTTGGTGGACGTACAGAACGGGGTGTTTCTGATAAAGTGGCCGGTTGGTGGACGTACAGATAGGGGTGTTTCTGATAAAGTGGCCGGTTGGTGGACGTACAGGTAGGGGTGTTTCTGATAAAGTGGCCGGTTGGTGGACGTACAGATAGGGGTGTTTCTGATAAAGTGGCCGGTTGGTGGACCTACAGATAGGGGTGTTTCTGATAAAGTGGCCGGTTGGTGGACGTACAGGAGGGGGTGTTTCTGATAAAGTGGCCGGTTGGTGGACGGACAGAAGGGGGTGTTTCTGATAAAGTGGCCGGTTGGTGGACGTACAGGAGGGGGTGTTTCTGATAAAGTGGCCGGTTGGTGGACATACAGGAGGGGGTGTTTCAGATAAAGTGGCCGGTTGGTGGACGTACAGGAGGGGGTGTTTCTGATAAAGTGGCCGGTTGGTGGACGTACAGATTGGGGTGTTTCTGATAAAGTGGCCGGTTGGTGGACCTACAGATAGGGGTGTTTCTGATAAAGTGGCCAGTTGGTGGACGTACAGATAGGGGTGTTTCTGATAAAGTGGCCGGTTGGTGGACCTACAGATAGGGGTGTTTCTGATAAAGTGGCCGGTTGGTGGATGTACAGGAGGGGGTTATTCTGATAAAGTGGCCGGTTGGTGGACGTACGAATAGGGGTGTTTCTGATAAAGTGGCCGGTTGGTGGGACGTGTTACAGGAGGGGGTGTTTTGCTGATAAAAGTGGCCGTTGGTGGACACGTACGAATATAGGGGTGTTTCTGATAAAGTGGCCGGTTGGTGGACGTACAGGACGGGGTGTTTCTGATAAAGTGGCCGGTTGGTGGACGTACAGGAGGGGGTGTTTCTGATAAAGTGGCCGGTTGGTGGACGTACAGTAGGGGGTGTTTCTGATAAAGTGGCCGGTTGGTGGACGTACAGGAGAGGGTGTTTCTGATAAAGTGGCCGGTTGGTGGACGTACAGTAGGGGGTGTTTCTGATAAAGTGGCCGGTTGGTGGATGTACAGGAGGGGGTGTTTCTGATAAAGTGGCCGGTTGGTGGACATACAGATAGGGGTGTTTCTGATAAAGTGGCCGGTTGGTGGACCTACAGATAGGGGTGTTTCTGATAAAGTGGCCGGTTGGTGGATGTACAGGAGGGGGTTATTCTGATAAAGTGGCCGGTTGGTGGACGTACAGGAGGGGGTGTTTCTGATAAAGTGGCCGGTTGGTGGACCTACAGATAGGGGTGTTTCTGATAAAGTGGCCGGTTGGTGGACGTACAGGAGGGGGTGTTTCTGATAAAGTGGCCGGTTGGTGGACGTACAGGAGGGGGTGTTTCTGATAAAGTGGCCGGTTGGTGGACGTACAGGAGGGGGTGTTTCTGATAAAGTGGCCGGTTGGTGGACGTACAGATAGGGGTGTTTCTGATAAAGTGGCCGGTTGGTGGACATTCAGGACGGGGTGTTTCTGATAAAGTGGCCGGTTGGTGGACATTCAGGAGGGGGTGTTTCTGATAAAGTGGCCGGTTGGTGGACGTACAGGAGGGGGTGTTTCTGATAAAGTGGCCGGTTGGTGGACGTACAGGAGGGGGTGTTTCTGATAAAGTGGCCGGTTGGTGGAGGTACAGAAGGGGGTGTTTCTGATAAAGTGGCCGGTTGGTGGACGTACAGGAGGGGGTGTTTCTGATAAAGTGGCCGGTTGGTGGACGTACAGGAGGGGGTGTTTCTGATAAAGTGGCCGGTTGGTGGACGTACAGATAGGGGTGTTTCTGATAAAGTGGCCGGTTGGTGGACGTACAGGTAGGGGTGTTTCTGATAAAGTGGCCGGTTGGTGGACGTACAGGTAGGGGTGTTTCTGATAAAGTGGCCAGTTGGTGGACGTACAGATAGGGGTGTTTCTGATAAAGTGGCCGGTTGGTGGACCTACAGATAGGGGTGTTTCTGATAAAGTGGCCGGTTGGTGGACGTACAGGAGGGGGTGTTTCTGATAAAGTGGCCGGTTGGTGGACGGACAGAAGGGGGTGTTTCTGATAAAGTGGCCGGTTGGTGGACGTACAGGAGGGGGTGTTTCTGATAAAGTGGCCGGTTGGTGGACGTACAGGAGGGGGTGTTTCTGATAAAGTGGCCGGTTGGTGGACGTACAGTAGGGGGTGTTTCTGATAAAGTGGCCGGTTGGTGGACGTACAGATTGGGGTGTTTCTGATAAAGTGGCCGGTTGGTGGACGTACAGGAGGGGGTGTTTCTGATAAAGTGGCCAGTTGGTGGACGTACAGATAGGGGTGTTTCTGATAAAGTGGCCGGTTGGTGGACCTACAGATAGGGGTGTTTCTGATAAAGTGGCCGGTTGGTGGACGTACAGGAGGGGGTGTTTTCTTGATAAAGTGGCCGGTTGGTGGACGTACAGGAGGTGGTGTTTTCTGATAAAGTGGCCGGTTGGTGGACGTACAGGAGGGGGTGTTTCTGATAAAGTGGCCGGTTGGTGGACGTACAGGAGGGGGTGTTTCTGATAAAGTGGCCGGTTGGTGGACATACAGGAGGGGGTGTTTCTGATAAAGTGGCCGGTTGGTGGACGTACAGGAGGGGGTGTTTCTGATAAAGTGGCCGGTTGGTGGACGTACAGATAGGGGTGTTTCTGATAAAGTGGCCGGTTGGTGGACCTACAGATAGGGGTGTTTCTGATAAAGTGGCCGGTTGGTGGACGTACAGGAGGGGGTGTTTCTGATAAAGTGGCCGGTTGGTGGACGTACAGGAGGGGGTGTTTCTGATAAAGTGGCCAGTTGGTGGACGTACAGGAGGGGGTGTTTCTGATAAAGTGGCCGGTTGGTGGACGTACAGGAGGGGGTGTTTCTGATAAAGTGGCCGGTTGGTGGACGTACAGATAGGGGTGTTTCTGATAAAGTGGCCGGTTGGTGGACGTACAGAAGGGGTGTTTCTGATAAAGTGGCCGGTTGGTGGACGTACAGGAGGGGGTGTTTCTGATAAAGTGGCCGGTTGGTGGACGTACAGGAGGGGGTGTTTCTGATAAAGTGGCCGGCTGGTGGACATACAGATAGGGGTGTTTCTGATAAAGTGGCCGGTTGGTGGACGTACAGGAGGGGGTGTTTCTGATAAAGTGGCCGGTTGGTGGACGTACAGGAGGGGGTGTTTCTGATAAAGTGGCCGGTTGGTGGACGTACAGGAGGGGGTGTTTCTGATAAAGTGGCCGGGTGGTGGACCTACAGATAGGGGTGTTTCTGATAAAGTGGCCGGTTGGTGGACGTACAGGAGGGGGTGTTTCTGATAAAGTGGCCGGTTGGTGGACGTACAGGAGGGGGTGTTTCTGATAAAGTGGCCGGTTGGTGGACGTACAGGAGGGGGTGTTTCTGATAAAGTGGCCGGTTGGTGGACGTACAGGAGGGGGTGTTTCTGATAAAGTGGCCGGTTGGTGGACGTGGCCGTGATTGGTTGGTGCTGCTCCTTCGTTGGAGTAGGAGACCTGCCGGCTCCTCGCGGATGGAGGTCGGAGGGGTATTGTGAGCCGGAGCGTTGAGGTATTTCCGTGGGCGTGTGGATGAAGGTCTGTGTGGTTCTCTGTGAAGGCTCGACCGCGCCGCTCCGGTGTGACCGTGTGCTCTCCTGCCGCGTGGCGGAGGTCTAAGGTCGCCGGCGTGTTGCTGGCGGAGGAGCGGCGAGCGTGTTTCAGTCAGGCTAATGCTTTCATTCTGCCGCTGATTCCAGAGCCACATGATTCCCATTACCCTCGCTCCGCTCTATTTTCCTTTCATTTTCCGCTGGATTTATCCGCACTTGAACACGACGCCTGCACGGTGATTTGTGGGCAGAGAAACAACAACACTAAGGGAAAACCGCGGCCGCTTTAATCGATTTGGCACGTCTGCCCCTCGTCCTGCTCCAGATGACTGATCCTCTCGGAGCTGAATGGGTTTACTAGATCTGTATCTGCTACAGGACCTGGGAGAGAGCAGGCGGCGGGAGGCCGCTACAGATCTGCAGGATTACTCTCTAAATGCCTGCATTGTTCTGGAGCGAGGGAAGGAAGCGGAGGGGCGGAGCCTCCACACTCGTTTATTCAGTCTCTGCTAACGTCCTCCAAAGAATGTGTGGTAGGGTCAATAAGGGTCCAGGAGACACTTCTCTCTTCTCTCTCATCTCTCTCTCTCTCACCTCTCTCTCATCTCTCATCTCTCTCGCTCATCTCTCTCTCTCTCGCTCATCTCTCTCTCTCTCACCTCTCTCTCATCTCTCATCTCTCTCGCTCATCTCTCTCTCTCTCGCTCATCTCTCTCTCTCTCATCTCTCTCTCATCTCTCTCTCATCTCTCCTCTCTCTCTCATGTCTCTCTCTCTCATGTCTCTCTCTCTCATCTCTCTCTCTCTCTCATCTCTCTCATATCTCTCACCTCTCTCTCTCATGTCTCTCTTATCTCTCTCTCTTATCTCTCTCTCTCATCTCTCTCATCTCTCTCTCTCTCATCTCTCTCTCTCATCTCTCTCTCTCTCTCTCATCTCTCTCTCATATCTCTCACCTCTCTCTCTCTCTCTCTCATCTCTCTCTCGTCTCTCTCTTTTTTCTCTCTCATCTCTCTCTCTCTTATCTCTCTCTCTCATCTCTCTCATCTCTCTCTCTCTCATCTCTCTCTCTCATCTCTCTCTCTCTCATCTCTCTCTCATGTCTCTCTTATCTCTCTCTCTCATCTCTCTCTCGTCTCTCTCTTTTTTCTCTCTCATCTCTCTCTCTCTTATCTCTGTCATCTCCCTCTCATCTCTCATATCTCTCTTCTCTCTCATCTCTCTCTCTCTCTCATCTCTTTCTCTCATATCTCTCTTATCTCTCTTCATATCTCTCAGTCTCTCATATCTCTCTCTCATCTCTCTCACCTTTCTCTCATCTCTCTCTCATATCTCTCTTATCTCTCTTATATCTCTCTCTCTCATATCTCTCTCTCATCTCTCTCTTTCATTTCTTTCTCTCATATCTCTCTTTCTTCACTCTCTCACTCATCTCTCTCTTTCTCATCTCTCTCTCTTTCTATCTCTCCTCTCACTGTCACTCTGTCTCTCTCTCCTCTCTCTGTGGCCTGTTGACCGGTATTCCGGACTGTTCCGCTCTGAATTCCAGGCTGGAGTTCCTCCTAAAGCACACTATAGGAGATCGGTATGTGACGAGCTCTTGATTGCGAGGCAGTTATGAACACTGGTTTGGTCCGGAGCGCGAGGTCCTCAGTGCTCCCAGTGAAGATGGAGGGATGGACATATTCCAGCACAGACTGTCCCAGGGATCTGTCGTTCCGCACTTCCAGTTTTTACCTAATAAATATGCAGAAGCTTTTCTTCTCCTCCGCGCTCCCGTCGGCTTCTGTTCTTCATCGCGTCAGCCCTTCTAACGAGGCAGTGTTTTACCCGGGTGTGCGTTAGGGCGGCGAGCGCGGAGCTTAATCACTGTGGAGAGGAGGGATGGAGGGAGCTGTGTGACCGTTTAGACCCTGTTTGATTCTTCTCTTCTTCCTCTTTTCATGCCGTACGCTAGATGAGCATCCGATCTGCTGCAGCTTTGATCAGCCGAGCTGATAAGACGTTTGAGCGCTCGCTGGCAGCGCTGGGAGGTTTTCCGTCCTGCGTTTGCTGGTGTGTTTCAGCTCAGTGAAATAGTTCAGGTCAGAGTTACCCGACCCAGATACAGGCGACCAGCCGAGGTTCGCTTCTTTAGTTTTAGCGCTGGAGCTACAAGGCTAATGTAGCTAACAAGCTAGGGACGACGAACGCCTCTCCACGTAGCGCTGGAGCTCCTGGATTCTCCCTTACCTGCTAGCTACATTAGCCTTGTTGCACCAGTGGTAACTTACTAGTTAGCTACATACAGCCCATCAGTTAGCACTGTAGCTATGAGGCTAATTAAAGTTATACACCATAAATTAGCATAAGGCTAATGTAGCTAACAATTCATCATACCCCACCAATTAGGTAAAGTAAAGAACCTTTGGCCTACAAATTAGCACAAAGCTAATGTATCTAATAAACTTACTAATTAGCAATGAATAAAGTTGTAGCTACAATAAATAGAAGCAGATCTTACAAATTAGTAATTATCTAGCATGTAATTAAAGCTTGCACCCTACAAGTCAACATTGGAACTACATGGCTAATGTAGCTAACAAATATGAAAGCTTAATTTAGCTGCAGCTCCATTGCTAATAGATGGGAATATAAGCTAACTGATTGTTAGCCTTGTAACTTTGGTGCTAATGGGTGATGTGTAAGCTTTTGTTAACTGTTAGCTACTTTAGGCTCACAGTACTGACTCCGGGGATATAAACCTCCATTAACAGTTAGCACCTGTGCTAACTGATTGTATATAAGCTTCGGTTAGCTATTAGCTACATGATCCCTATAGTGCCAGTGTTAATTGATTGTGTATAAGTTTTAGTTAGCCATTAGCTGCATTATCTTTATAACATTAGTGCTAACTGATTTTGTATAAGCTTTGGTTAGCTGTTAGCTGCATGATTCCTATAGCGCCAGTGCTAACTGATTGTGTATAAGCCTTGGTTAGCTAGTCGTGAACTATTGCAGCTTTGGTGCTAATTGGTAATACGTAAGCTTTCGTTAATTGTTAGCTACGTTAGGCTCACAGTACTGACTCCAGGCATGTAAACCGTCATTAACAGTTAGCTCCTTTGTCCTGATAGTGCCTGTTCTAACTGATTGAGGTATAGGCTAACTAATAACCAATTCAGCCAGTAATAAATTAGCTTTAGCACTAATTGCTATTTACATTAGCCTTGTAGCTTTGGTGCGAATGGGTGATGTGTAAGCTTTTGTTAATTGTTAGCTACGTTAGGCTTACAATACAGACTCTGGGGATATAAACCTCCATTAACAGTTAGCTGTTTTGTCCTGATCGCACCTGTGCTAACCTATTGTGTAATAGTTTCGGTTAGCTATTAGCTACATGATCCCTGTAGCGCCAGTGTTAATTGATTGTATATAAGCTCTGGTTAGCTATTAGCTACATTATCTTTATAGCATTAGTGCTAACCGATTGTGTATAAGCTTCGGTTAGCTATTAGCTACATGATCCTTTTAGCGCCAGTGTTAACTATGGTGCATAAGCTTTGGTTAGCCATTAGCTACATTGTCTTTATAGCACCTGTGCTAACTGATTTTGTATAAGCTTTGGTTAGCTGTTAGCTGCATGATCCCTATAGCGCCAGTGCTAACTGATTGTGAATAAGTTTTAGTTAGCTATTCGTGAACTATTGCAGCTTTGGTGCTAATTGGTGATACGTAAGCTTTCGTTAATTGTTAGCTACGTTAGGCTCACAGTACTGACTCTGGGCATGTAAACCGTCATTAACAGTTAGCTCCTTTGTCCTGATAGCACCTGTTCTAACTGATTGAGGTATAGGCTAACTAATAACCAATTCAACCAGTAATAAATTAGCTTTAGCACTAATTGCTATTTACATTAGCCCTGCAGCTTTGGTGCTAATTGGTGCGGTGTAGGCTTCCATTGCTTGTTAGCTACATTAGCCTCGTAGCTCCACAGGTAAAGAAGCGAACCTCAGACCCTGAACACGCCCTGGCGGATCCGCTACGTCTGCACGGAGGGCGTGAACGTCTAATTAGATATTTTTGCCAAACAGGTTCTTAATTTCATTAATGACTTCACTGCTGGCTGCACCACCGCCCTGGCGTTCGCTAACTGCTCCTCCGTGCTTCCTCCACCCTGCGATCGCTTCCTTTCAGATTACGGTGCGTTTTTCCCTGCAGTCTTTTAGCCGAAACAGCGATGATTTTAAGTGGCTGTGGCGCGTTCCGCGTGCCACGCCGCAATCAAACCTCAATTACATGCTGCTTCCCTCTCCGAAAGCCCTTAACGTGGACTTGAATGGCTTAATGAGCAACTTAATGAATGCTCAGGGTGTTTGGCGGTAGCGCTCCTGCACAGCGCTAGCGCTTTATGGCCTATTATAACTCACCATTTGCATCAGCAAATTACAACGGCTCGATATCATTATCCAACTAAAGCCGGATCGTAAATTAAACCTCCAATTACAAACATCCATCTGTAGGGAGCGGGAATGAATGGCTGGCGTTTTGCTTCCAGAGAAAGAGAGGGAGAGAGAGAGAGCGGATGGAGGGATGAGGGATGAGTCCCGCGGTTGCAGGTGATTCTCCGCGGAGGCATTTCTTCAGTTTATGATCGCGACGCAGGCTCCATCTCCCGCCTCGGAGTAAAGAGCCACATTAAATATCCATTAAACTCCACGCACCTCCGCCACAGCGGGGAATGGGAGTCTATAGCATGAAAGACGGAGGAGCAGAGCTGTAATGGTTCAGTTAAGGCCTTAGTGCACACCTGCCATAGGAGAAATGTATGCCGGCGAGGGAGAAATATCATTCACGGTGCCGGAAAACCGGGTTTAGAGGGAATTCCACTCACTTTTCCACATTTCTGAGAGTCATTCCGAGTGGGTCTGCTGTGAAATGGCTTACAGTGGGGGTGATGGGAACCAGGGGTCACCATGCCTACAGCACAGATATGGGCTGAATTCCATAGACGTTTATATCCCGTAAATTGGTGTCAGGATTTCCTGAGTTTTCCTAAAATTCCTGAAAGTAGATAAGGAAAACCCAACTAGACAAACGGGACACAGATATTAAAACTGCTGGTTTATGTGCTGAGTAGATGATCCACTGGATCATATCTGTGGGGGTAACAGTTTCCTGTTGATCCGCTCTGCACTTGGACTGGCGGGAGTGTATCCCGTTCCTCCGTACGGAACAGCTCCGGCTCTGGGATGTTGGTGGTTTTCCTCCCCTGAGCTGCTCACTTCAGGTCCTTCCACAGCATTCCTCCTGGACTAAGGTCTGTAGGACTCTGTCTCAGTCATTCCAGAACATTAACGGTTCTTTAGTAGAACCCCTTGTGTGCTAAGGGTCGTCGTCTTGCTGCATGGCCATGTTCTCCTGAGACCCAGCTCACAGACGGATCTCCTGAGGTTCTCCTGTAGAACTTTGTTCTGTGTGTTGATAATCCAGAACCTCATTGTTCACAGTCAGTGGTGGATTCTGATGCAAACTGGTTCTCCAGACAGAACGCTCCTCATTTATCCCACGTTTTCATGCTTCACAGATGGGATTTGGTTCTGATGCTGGAATTCAGTGGACTCATGAACATTAGCATTAGCCACTGCCATGCTCACCACTGTTTAGGGTTTATAAATATCATGAACATTAGCATTAGCCAAGGGTTCAGGTAACATTCTAGGTTCACCGCAGTACCGCAGTACCCCAACGTTAGCCAGATTTACACGGGTGAAGCCAGCATGGTAATTCAGATTTCTTCCTGTAGCTCAATACAAGCTCACCAGACAACTCCCCCTGTGTGTGTAAGGTGGTAGTACCTTCATGCTCCTGCAGGTGGCGCTGCACAGTAATGCCGGGCCTATGAGTGTGAGTGACGGGATCCATAGACTGGGAGGAGGTGCTACAGTGCAGGGAATGTCTCGTTCCATGTGTGGAAAATGGCTCCAGAGCAGATGTTAATGATTGGCTAAAAGGAGGGACTGCATGTGGGCGTGGCCAAAGACCATAGTGTGAGGAAGTAGCTGAATCTGCAGGTGTGTGGAAGCGTACGGTCATACGGGTCTACCAGCAGTGGATACAATCCCAGCCTACAGGGAATTCTCCTCGGAACTGTGCCAGGATTGCTATGGATTAAGCCCAATCCAGTCCATCCCAGTGTTACTGGTGTTTGGTATTACACACTGTTCGGTACGTTGGGTACGTCATGGGGGAATAGTTTTGGGCTCACGAAATTCCGTTCTCCTGGGAATTTTTGCATACTGTTTGATTAACAGTAGGAGTTTGGATGCACACGGGATCTTTGGGATACGGTGTAGTTTGGAAGTACACCATTTTGGATGTGACTGTAGCAAACCACCAGTGAACCTACACGTGTCTTCTGAGTGTGTATGGAATGTTGATGATGAAAATCTGGAAAACCTGGAAATACTAAGTTCCTTTGGGGGACTATTCGACCTCACAGCGCCCTGCAGCATGTATCCCTCCACCATGAATGGAGTGTATAACCGAAGGTTTCTCTAAACTACCATAACTGGCTGTTATTGCTGTGACCTCTGAGGACCGGCCCTGTCCAGATTCCTGGTCCCGCCGGTTTTCCTCTTTCCTCTCGCTCCTCGTCCTTGCCTGACTCGGTCTTTGGCCCTGTCCGTCTGTAGTGCTGTGTGATTGCGCTCTGAAGGAGCTCAGTGAATCATGTGGATTTATGGCGCTGTAGTTTATTAGCGCAGCTGTAGGCGTACGGTCTGGCTCCCTCCGCAGGGAAGTGCAGTGCATTAAACCCGCTCAGGCTCGCACCGCAGACGCCGTTCGGCGTGCAGCTCCACCAGCGTCTCCGTTTACACCCAGCCTGATCGGATAAGGATGGTTTCAGTTGGACGCTCCAGAGGGTTTATAATGGGTTTACTAATGCTTATTAATTAGATCCTAATCTTAATTAATAACCTGTGGAGTGTTTATGACCTGACTAATAACCTTTAATAAACTAATTATCAACCAGTTAGAAACACTTCGTAAGCGTGGCCTTATTCTAATATTGTCGCATTGTGTGTTATTATTATGTTATAACGGTGGCATTCTAAATCTGTGATGTCATAACAGGGTGTATATTATGTAATTAGCTGATACAGCGTTATATACAAAGTTACAACTGTAGAATTATAACATTATACCAGGCAGTAACAGTGTACCAGTATAACAGTGTAATGTTCTCAGTTTATTAAAGTCTATAACAAGTATATAAGGGTACGTGTAGAACTGTATTTCTGTGTATACCATTAGACCACTGCAGCAGTGTATAACAGCAGAACATTATTACAGTGACATAGTGTTTTATACTTAAGATTCTAATGTTATACACTGGAGCTATACTCTGTTGTTATGGTGTTATATATAGTAATAATGTTGTTATAATGATTATATAAACTGTTATTTATAGAAAGTCTTAGTGTCACATTAGAACGTTATAACAGTGCATAGCATTAGAACAGCATATAGTGTTAGAACATAATTATAGTGTATAGTGTAATAACGTTATTACAGTATATAAACTTAGAATATTATTACAGTGTACAACGTTCAAACATTATTAGTGTTAAACATTACATCATTATTACAGTGTATAGCACTAGATCTTTACAACAGATATATAACATTAGAACATAGTTTTAGTGTATTACGTTAATTACATTATTAGTGTATAACAGTAGAACGTTATTACAGTGTATAACAGTAGAACATTATCACAGTGTATAACAGTAGAACGTTATCGCAGTGTATAACAGTAGAACGTTATTACAGTGTATAACAGTAGAACATTATTACAGTGTATAACAGTAGAACGTTATCACAGTGTATAACAGTAGAATGTTATCACAGTGTATAGCAGTATAACGTTATCGCAGTGTATAACAGTAGAACGTTATTACAGTGTATAACAGTAGAACGTTATTACAGTGTATAACAGTAGAGCGTTATCACAGTGTATTACAGTAGAACGTTATTACAGTGTATAACAGTAGAACGTTATTACAGTGTATAACAGTAGAACATTATTACAGTGTATAACAGTAGAACGTTATTACAGTGTATAACAGTAGGACGTTATTACAGTGTATAACAGTAGAACGTTATTACAGTGTATAACAGTAGAACGTTATTACAGTGTATAGCAGTAGAACGTTATCACAGTGTATAACAGTAGAACGTTATTACAGTGTATAACAGTAGAACGTTATTACAGTGTATAACAGTAGAACGTTATTACAGTGTATAACAGTAGAACGTTATTACAGTGTATAGCAGTAGAATGTTATCACAGTGTATAACAGCAGAACGTTATTACAGTGTATAACAGTAGAATGTTATTACAGTGTATAACAGTAGAACGTTATTACAGTGTATAACAGTAGAACGTTATTACAGTGTATAACAGTAGAATGTTATTACAGTGTATAACAGTAGAACGTTATTACAGTGTATAACAGTAGAACGTTATCACAGTGTATAACAGTAGACCGTTATTACAGTGTATAACAGTAGAACGTTATTACAGTGTATAACAGTAGAACGTTATTACAGTGTATAACAGTAGAGTGTTATCGCAGTGTAGCGCGTTATTACAGTAGGAGCTGTGTGAGGAGCGCCGGAGCTTCCCGTACAGCAGAAGGAGAAAGCCTTTCTCGGCGCGGTGGTGAGGGAGCCGTGGCCCAGGCTCAGCAGGAGGGGAAGTGCTGCAGGCAGAGAGAAAGCGCCGCAGGCCGTACGCGGCCCCCGAGAGCCTCCGTCCCGCCTAAACAAAGAGAGGAATTAAGCAGCGCTCTCGGCACTGCCGCTCGCACGCACTTGCTAAAGCGCCGCCGTTGTGGCCCCTGCGGATTCCAACATGGCGTCTCCTCGGGCGAGCCGGATCCACCGCACGCTTTTTGTCAGAGTTCACAGCGAGGGAGGCTGTGTCTCATCCTCTTTTGTTCTTCCTCCTCTCCTTTATTCCTCCCTTTTCCACCTGAGCCGTTTCCTGTGTGGAGGCGTTGAAGCGCTGCTCTGTTCAGCTGTGAGGGATTCCTCTCCTCCTCTCCTGTTCCCGGGTCTCTCTCTTCAGGAAAGCTGCTTCTTATACAGGACACAGGCTACACGGGACCCGCACACAGGGGCCACATCTGGGTCTCGGGGGTCCGAGTGTCATATCTGTGGTGGACTGAAGACTGAGCAGTGTTA
>JAMWET010001516.1:90000-92500 GCA_024036415.1 Prochilodus magdalenae | reverse complement strand
CTAAAGACTACTGCAGCCGACTAAAGACTACCTTACACTGTCTATAGATTACTGCAGCTGACTTAAGACTTCCCTTCACTGTCTAAAGACTACTGCAGCCGACTAAAGACTACCTTACACTGTCTATAGATTACTGCAGCTGACTTAAGACTTCCCTTCACTGTCTATAGACTACTGCAGCCGACTAAAAACTACCTTACACTGTCTATAGACTACTGCAGCCAACTAAAGACTACCTTACACTGTCTAAAGACTACTGCAGCCAACTAAAAACTACCTTACACTGTCTATAGACTACTGCAGCCGACTAAAGACTACCTTACACTGCCTAAAGACTACTGCAGCCGACTAAAAACTACCCTTCACTGTCTATAGACTACCTTACACTGCCTAAAGACTACTGCAGCCGACTAAAAACTACCCTTCACTGTCTATAGACTACTGCAGCTGACTAAAGACTACCTTCCACTGTCTATAGACTACTGCAGCCGACTAAAGACTACCTTACACTGTCTAAAGACTACTGCAGCCAACTAAAAACTACCCTTCACTGTCTATAGACTACTGCAGCCGACTAAAAACTACCTTACACTGTCTATAGACTACTGCAGCCGACTAAAGACTACCTTACACTGTCTATAGACTACTGCAGCCGACTAAAGACTACCTTACACTGCCTAAAGACTACTGCAGCCAACTAAAGCCTACTCTTCACTGTCTAAAGACTACTGTAGCCGACTAAAGAGTACCCCTCACTGTCTAAAGACTACTGCAGCCAACTACAGACTACCCTTTACTGTCCATAGACTACTGCAGCCAACTAAAGACTACCTTACACTGTCTAAAGACTACTGCAGCTGACATAAGACTACCTCACACTGTCTAAAGACTACTGCAGCCGAGTTGAGACTACCTTACACTGTCTAAAGACTACTGCAGCCGACTAAAGACTACCTTACACTGCCTAAAGACTACTGCAGCCGACTTAAGACTACCTTATTCTGTCCAAAGACTACTGCAGCCGACTAAAGACTACCTTACACTGTCTATAGACTACTGCAGCCGACTAAAGACTACCTTACACTGTCTATAGACTACTGCAGCCGACTAAAGACTACCTTACACTGTCTATAGACTACTGTAGCTGACTAAAGACTACTTTACACTGTCTGAAGACTACTGCAGCCGACTAAAAACTACCTTACACTGTCTAAAGACTACTGCAGCTGACATAAGACTACTTTACACTGTCTAAAGTCTACTTTAGCCGAGTAAAGACTCCCTTACACTGTCTAAAGACTACTGCAGCCGACTAATATCTACCTTACACTGTCTATAGACTACTGCAACCAACTAAAGACTACCATACTCTGTCTAAAGACTACTGCAGCCGACTAAAGACTACCTTACACTGTCTATAGACTAGTGCAGCCAACTAAAGACTACCTTACTCTGTCTAAAGACTACTGCACCCGACTAAAGTTTACCTTACTCTGTTTAAAGACTACTGCAAACTGACTAAAAACTACCTTACACTGTCTATAGACTACTGCAGCTGACTTAAGACTACCTTACTCTGTCTAAAGACTACTGCAGCTGACTTAAGACTACCTTACTCTGTCTAAAGACTACTGCAGCCGACTAAAAACTACCTTACACTGCCTAAAGACTACTGCAGCCGACTAAGAACTACCTTACACTGTCTATAGACTACTGTAGCCGACTGAAGACTACTCTTCACTGTCTAAAGACTACTGCAGCCGACTAAAAACTACCTTACACTGTCCAAAGACTACTGCAGCTGACATAAGACTACCTTACACTGTCTAAAGACTACTCCAGCCGAGTAAAGACTACCTTACACTGTCTAAAGACTACCTTACACTGTCTAAAGACTACTCCAGCCGAGTAAAGACTACCTTACACTGTCTATAGACTACTGCAGCCGACTAAAGACTACCTTACACTGTCTGTAGACTACTGCAACCAACTAAAGACTACCATACTCTGTCTAAAGACCAGTGCAGTCGACTAAAGTTTACCTTATTCTGTTTAAAGACTACTGCAACTGACAAAAACTACCTTGCACTGTCTATAGACTACTGCAGCCGAGTAAAGACTCCCTTACACTGTCTAAAGACTACTGCAGCCGATTAAAGGCAACCACACGCTGTAAAAAGACTGCTGAAGAAAATCATATGATGGACATGAAGTTTAGGAAAGACTACCACACAATATCTAAAGACTCCCACACACAATCTTAAGACCACCACACGCTGTACAAAGAATACCGCACATCTTAAGACTACTGCAGTCATCAGAAGGGAACTAACGGAACCCAGCAGCTGGGGTGTATAGATGTAGGAGTATGTCCTGTGTTCTGGCAGTAGTGGCCCGACCCGAAGCTCTGGCTCTGCTGGTCACCGCTGTGCCGCTGCTGGGCTGAGATTTGTTTTTAAACCAGAGGCGTATCTGCATGTGATGGACGAGGACTCAGACT
>JAMWET010001516.1:47500-85000 GCA_024036415.1 Prochilodus magdalenae | reverse complement strand
CCTGGGTGTCCCTCCACATCCCCCCCTACCCGCACCATCTGCAGGAAATGTGTGTGAGGATTGTCAAGCTGCATGGGCTGGATTTATCACAGGACTCCATCAGGAACCGTCTACAAGCTCCCGATACCGAGACGTCTGGCGTGTTGGGTTAGCGAACACGGCGGCCCGACGCCATACTGAGAGACAGACTTCTGTATGTGTAGCTCAATAAATATTGATCATATCAGTCTAAATTTATCACCAGTTATTGATCCTGGTCACCTTCATCCTGCTTCCCAACACACCCGCACTCCCACACCTCCTTCCTTGTGCTGTCTTGTATCTGGTGTTGACCCGAGGAGGATGGGTTCCTCTTTTGAGTCTTGGTTCCTCTCGAGTTGTCTTCCTTTTGAACTGAGGGGGGGTTCTCCTTGCCTCTGTGGCACTCGGACACCAGGTCCTGTGTAAAGCTGCTTTGTGACCACGTCCTGACTCGACTCGTTCTGCGAGCAGCTGGGTAAGACAGACGTGGTTCTCTGGGAGTTCCTGGTTCTATATGAGGCCCCTGCCTTTACTGAAGAACCCTTGGGGGTCTGTTATTGAATGAAAGGTTTGGTGGGTTCCATAGTAAGGTCTGGAGGGACTGTGTGGATCACCGAACAGGTTCTCCACCTCCATTGTTCCATATAGACCTGGAAGGGTTAACGCTCCTGCCTCGTACCGCACACACACACGTCCAGAACGTTGGGAGATGGGTCTGAGGCCACGTAGACGTTAATGTAGCCTGAAATAGCTCGCTATCGCGCTCCCACTGGGAGGAGGCCGCCAGATTAGCATCGGCCTGAGCTGCTCTGGGATCCGAAGACTTGCTCCTCCGTCCGACTCGTTTCCCCGCTGTGGTTGTTTACGTGGAGGCGGAGCTCCAGCTCGCGGTCTTATCGGTTCCGCTGGTCATCGCTATCTGCCATCTTAAGTGGTGAATTGTAATTGCTTTGAAATTATGCAAGATGGAACACGGCTGATATCCCTAAGGCCAAGCTGCTTCTCCTTCTTCTCCCTCTCCTCCTCCTTCTCCTTCTTCACCTTCTTCTTCTCCTTCTTCACCTTCTCCTTCTCCTTCTTCTCCTTCTTCTCCCTCTCCTCCTCCTTCTCCTTCTTCACCTTTTCCTTCTTCTTCTTCTCCTTCTTCACCTTCTCCTTCTCCTTCATCTCCTCCTCCTTATCCTTCTTCTTCTTCCTCTTCCTATTCCTCTTCTCCTTCTTCATCAACTTCTCCTCCTTGTGCATCTTCTCCTCTTTCTCCTTCTCCTTCTTCACCTTCTCCTTCTTCTCCTCGTTCTCCTTTTTCACCTTCTCCTTCTTCTACTCCTTCTCCTTCTTCACCTTCTTCTTCTCTTTCTTCTTCTCCTTCTTCTCCTCCTTATCCTTCTCCTTCTTCACCACCTCCTTCTTCTCCTTCCTCTTCTTCTTCTCCTCCTTCTCCTTCTTCTCCTTCTTCTTCTTCCCCTTCTCCTTCTTCTCCTTCTCGTTCTTCACCTTCTTCCTATTCTTCTTCTCCTTCTTCATCAACTTCTCCTCCTCGTTCATCTTCTCCTCTTCTTTCTTCATCTCTGTCTCCCTCTTCTTCTTCTCCTTTTCTTCTCCTCCTCCTTCTTCTCCTTCTTGGTACAGATTTCGTCCCCTATCTCCTCCTGCAGGTTTGGGGATTTTGACGCAGTTCTGACACTCGGGAATGTTTGGCCTGATGGGGAATAGCGTGCTGTGAATTCCGAATGTTTCCTGGTTAGGAATGAATGGGGTGGAAAAGTACCACGTGATAAATACAGGAGTCGCGTTCAGCCTGAGTACGCCAGTACTAAGTAACGCCACCCAGCCCTGGCACATGCCCTTGACTGGCCCAGTTCCCTGGAAGGTTCCGGGACTCTGATCTCGGCTGAACGCCGCAGTCCTGCTGACGTCAGTCCTAATACACCCACTGTGGAGAACTAAGCTTCTGTCTTTATCAAGCTCCAGTCAATTAAAGCCCACTTTACCCCATGGCCTTTGTGGTTAATTGAGGGAGCTCTCAGCCCCGGAGCCAATGAGGCGACTCCTCCCGTTATGATGTCTCTGTCTCCCTAATGGGCTCCCCTCGGTTATCTTTAATGACCACTGCTCTTAATAGACTGTATAAAGGCTGGAACAATGGAGTCCACCACCGCGGAATGGCAGCCTGCGGACGTATCTCCGCATTTCAGGACTCGCTGTGATCTGTACTTCCTGCTGTAACGTCCGGAGCGCTGTGGGATATTCAGTTATACTCCCTGGCCACTTTATCAGAAACCCCTCTGCTGGAGTACTAACGGTTTGTTATACTTAATAATTTATAGTGGATACTGAATAATTCATAGTAGATACTGAATAATTCATAGTAGATACTGAATAATTCATAGTGGATACTGAATAATTCATAGTGGATACTGAATAATTCGTAGTAGATACTGAATAATTCATAGTGGTTACTAAATCATTCATAACGGATACTCAAAAAATCATAGTAGATATGAATAATGCATAGTAGATACTGAATAATTCATAGTGGATACTGAATAATTCATAGTAGATACTGAATAATTCATAGTAGATACTGAATAATCCATAGTGGATACTGAATAATTCATAGTAGATACTGAATAATCCATAGTGGATACTGAATAATTCATAGTGGATACTGAAATTTAAAAATTCCTGTTGTGTTCGGTACGGTTAAATGATTGCACTGTTAGACTGAGTAGAGGGTGAGGTAGGAGAAGAAAGGAAGAGGAGTAGGAGAAAACGAAGGGGAGCTAGGGGAAAGGATAGAGATGTAGCAGAGGGGAGTGAGAGTGTGTAGTGAAAGTAGACAGACACAGTAAACGAGTGAAAAGGAGGCAGGTAGAAGCGATAGAATCAGGAGGAGGAGAGAGAACTGGAGGGAGGTGAGAGACGGGAGATGAAACGCCAGGCCTCAGTGACGGAGCTGGCCGTGTTGGGCTGAGTTATGATCTCTGTGTGATTAACACTTTGATCTGAAGGTAATATAATGTTGGTTTTGCGCTGGAGGAGTGCGGCGGTATTTCAGCGGAGCGTCTCTGGCCAGCGTGTGATCGATACGTGCCGGTATGAAGCGCTGTGCTGTATTCTCCCGGGAGGCTCGGCCCGTTTCCTGTTCATCAGCAGAACTTCATCTCTGAGCTCCTAATGGCTCTTTTTACGGCGCGCCTGCTCGGATTGGCTCGCGGGCCGAGGGCGCTTCGTCAGGGATGAAAAATACTTTTAATTTCCTCCGCCTGAAACTTCCCGAGCTGATGACGCGCATCAATCCTTTAGCTGTGCCTAATGGACGCCCCGAGTTTCCCTCTGCCCGCGGCGCTCGTAGGCTCATTTGATTTTCGGCTAATAACCGGCACTGACCGCCGAGCGCGGCCTCCTCCCTGTCCCTCACTCTCCGACACAGGAAAAGCAGGAAGTTCAGTCAGCAGTGGAGGAACACAGCTGTGTGCGGTTCACACGGAGGAGGGTATATGCACTACTGTGTACTCTGTAGCGGCAGACGTGCACAGGTAAAAATAATATGTAGTGCTATTAGATATATATAATCATCATATATAAGATATAGATATATATACTGAATATAGAAACACTTTCGTACTCATAGTATACACTATACTCGACCACTCTATACTCACTTTATTTTATACACTATATAGAACACTCTACTCACTATATACACTATATAGAACACTCTATACTCACTATATACACTATATAGAACACTCTATACTCACTATATACACTATATAGAACACTCTATACCCACTATATACACTATATAGAACACTCTATACTCACCAACCTACCACTATCGTAGACAACACTCTATACTCACCAGCAATACACTATATAAGCCAGACTCGTACGTCGCTAGTACTCACTATATCAACTATATTAGAACACTCTTATACCACACATATATTACACTATATAGAACACACTCTATACTCACTATATACACTATATAGAACACTCTATACTCACTATATACACTATATAGAACACTCTATACTCACTATATACACTATATAGAACACTATACTCACTATATACACTATATAGAACACTATACTCACTATATACACTATATAGAACACTATATACTCACTCACAGCACACTATATAGAACACTATAGTACTGTCACCTACATACACTATACAGAGACAAGCCACTCTATAACTCACTATGGGCTACCATACACTAATATAGAACACTCTATATCACTATATACACTATAATAGAACACTGTATATACTTCACCACTACTACACGTACTATAGAAACACTGCTATACTCACTATATGGCTCACTATATAGAACACTCATATACTCACTAGGATACACTATATAGAAACATTCTCTATACTCAGCTATATTACACTAATATAGAAACTCTATACTCACCTACATACACTATAGGTAGAAACCTCTATACTCACGATATACACTATATAGAACACTACTATACTCACCAGGACGCAGGAAAATAAACTCACTCTTGAATATCTGTACCTGGCCAAGTCTATTACATAAATACACCCCCCTCTATACTCACTATTATACCACTATATAGGAACATCTCATTAATCGCTTGCTAATCACTATCTAGAACACTCTACTCACACTATATATTACACTATATAGATACTCTTATACTCAATCTCCTGAGACTATACCTACAAACACTAGGATCGAGAAAACACTATATAGAAGCCATATACTCACTATATACACTATATAGAACACTCCTATATAGCTGAGACGTATTTATACACTATATAGAACACTGCTATACTCACTATATAAACATATATAGAACACATCTTAGAACTCACAGGACATACACTACTACATAGAAACACTCTATACTCACCTATCCATAACACTAGATATAGAACACTCTATACTCAATTATATACACTATATAGAACACTCTACTCACTATATACACTATATAGAACACTCTATACTCACTAGCTGATCACTGTATATGCGAACACACACTATATGCCTGCACTAAGTACACTAGATAACATTAGTCAAACAACTCATAACCACTATACTCATCTATATGTACATAACACCACTATATAGAAACTTCATACTCAACTATATACACATATAGTATAGAACACCCTATACTCACTATATACACTATATAGAACACTCTATACTCACTATATACACTATATAGAACACTATACTCACTATATACACTATATAGAACACCCTATACTCACTATATACACTATATAGAACACTCTATACTCACTATATACACTATATAGAACACTATATGCGTGTACCACTATATACACTACTATTAGAACACTCCATAAACACCCTATATAACTATATAGAACACCCTATACTCACTATATACACTATATAGAACACTATACTCACTATATACACTATATAGAACACTATATACTCACTATATACACTATATAGAATCACTCCGGCTATACTCACACACGACAGATACTACTATAGTAGTAACACCCATAGAATGTCCTATACTCACTATATACACTATATAGAACACTCTATACTCACCACATACACTATATAGAACACTCTATACTCACTATATACACTATAATATATAGAACCAGCACTCTTTATATATCTCACTATGTTATATACACTATATAGAACACTCTATACTCACCACATACACTATATAGAACACTCTATACTCACCACATACACTATATAGAACACTCTATACTCACTATATACACTATATAGAACACTCTATACTCACTATATACACTATATAGAACACTCTATACTCACTATATACACTATATAGAACACTCTATACTCACTATATACACTATATAGAACACTCTATACTCACTATATACACTATATAGAACACTCTATACTCACCACATACACTATATAGAACACTCTATACTCACCACATACACTATATAGAACACTCTATACTCACTATATACACTATATAGAACACTCTATACTCACTATATACACTATATAGAACACTCTATACTCACCACATACACTATATAGAACACTCTATACTCACTATATACACTATATAGAACACTCTATACTCACTATATACACTATATAGAACACTCTATACTCACTATATACACTATATAGAACACTCTCGTGATACGCACCTATAATGCACTATCTTAGATACAATCTATACTCCACTATATTACACTATATAGAACAAAACTCTATACGCACCTACATACCACTATTATAGAACACTCTATATACTCACCACATACCACTAATATAGAACACCTTGTTATACTCACTATATATACACTATATAACACATCTTATACTCACCATATACACTATATAGAAACACTCTTATACTCACCCATAATATAACACTATATAGAACACTCTATACTCACTATATACACTATATAGAACACTATACTCACTATATACACTATATAGAACACTCTATACTCACTATATACACTATATAGAACACTCTATACTCACTATATACACTATATAGAACACTCTATACTCACTATATACACTATATAGAACACTCTATACTCACCATATACACACTTAGATAGAAACAGCTTGTATTACTCCACTATACATACAACTATATAGAACACTATTCATACTCCCCATATTTACCACTTATATAGAACACTCTATACTCACTATATACACTATATAGAACACTCTATACTCACTATATACACTATATAGAACACTCTATACTCACTATATAGAACACTGTACCAGGGCACTGTAGCCTCCTCCTCACAACCGTCTCTAGGAGAGGGAGCCTGGCGGGGCAGTTAGACCTCAGTGAGGGTGAGTTGTACGAAGTGCTGTTTGAATAAACTGAGCTGGATGTGGATCTCTCCTCTCTCCTCTCTCCTCTCTCCTCTCTCCTCTCTCCTCTCTCCTCTCTCCTCCACCGGGCTGCTGATCTACTCCCTCAGCCAGCTCAAATCAGTTCATCATCATCAGCCACTGTACTGACAGCAGCTGCCGACTGTAACGCCCATTAATACACTTCTCCCACCCCACCACACCTTCATCCGCTCCCCCCCTCTCTTCTCTTTGGCTGTTGGGGTCTCCCCCTATCTCTCTCTCTCTAATTCCCTCTCTCTCTTATACCACGTGAAACAATCTTTTCACCTCCACCACCGTCCCTTCACATCACTTCCTCTCTCTCCCTCTCTCTCGGCTCTCGTTCCTCTTCCATCTCATATCTCTCTCACTGTCACTCCCTCTCTCCTCTCCGTCCCGGCCTCCATCGACCCGATCTCTTACGAACCTCTCTCTCTACTGCTTCTCTTTCATCCCACAAATCGGGCTCCCCCCGCCTCTCTCATCTGACTCCCTCGACACTCTCCTACCCTCTCTCTCTCTCTCTCTCTCTCGCTCCCTCTGACTCTCCCCCCTCTCTCCTCTCTCTCACTCTCTCTCCCACTCTCACTGTCTCTCTACTCGCTCTTACTACTCTAACTCTCTCCGCCTCTGTCTACAAACCCTCTCTCTCTCTCTCTTTCTCTCATTCGTCTCCTCTCTCTCTCCACACTCTCGCTCTCTCCCAAACTCGCTCTCTCTCATGTCTCTCTGTCCACCCCTCCACCACCTCAGACTTTACTCGCTCTCTCCCCCCTTTCTCTCTTGCCCTCATCGCTCTCTCTTCTCTCTCTATCTCTGCTATCTCCCCCCCCTCTCTGTTGACCACATCTCGCTCTCTAGGGTATCCACCCATCTCTCTCCCCCTCTCTCCCTCCCTCTCTCTCTCCCTCTCTCTCTCTCTCTCTCTCCTCTCTCTCTCTCTCCCCCCTCTCTCGCTCTCTCCTCTCTCTCTCTCTCTCTCTCTCTCTCTCTCTCTCTCTCTCTCTCTCTCTCTCCCTCCCCCCTCTCTCTCATTATTATTATTATTACTCCACACAGACGTGTTTGGAAATTAACTCTGGCACCTTGGCGTTTGTTTTCTCTGCTGTTTTTCCTCGTTCCTCTCGTTTACTGGCTCAGTGAAAGAGACAGACTGAATGAGCTTAATTTCCTCTCTGTTTATTCCTGACGGTGTAATACAAAACGCAATTATCCATTTCCCCCCTATAATTAAAACCTGTTTATTTAGGGTGGCGGCGAGCGGTGATTGCGCTTGTTGTTTTAGGAGTAACTGTTAGACGTAACGCTGACTGACACGCTCCAGCACGCTCCGACATGCTCCCTCTCCGTTTCCCTCTCCCACTGTTTGGTGTTTCTCCAGCAGGTACAGTGCGGAGCAGAGGTCGGAGATCCCCGTCGCTTATCCAGTTAAGGATAGGGAATCACTGATATCCCATATCCATATCATTAGGCCCTAAAATCACCATAACAACCACCTGGGATACCTATCTCTCTTTCTTCTTTCTCTCCTCTCTCTCTCCTCTTTCCCTCTCTCTCCTCTCGCCCTCTCTCTTCCCTCTTTCTCCTCTCCTCTCTTCTCCTCTCTCTCTCTCTCTCTCTCGCTCCTCTCCTCTCACCTCCCCCCAATTGAACAGGATGTTTATATCTGCACCTCTAAGACAGAAATATGTAAATGAGCTTTGCCCTGATTGGCTGTACCTTGTCCGTATAACTCTGTATAAGGTGGTTAGAAGTGGGAGGGGCTAAATGGTGAAAGTATGCAAATGCAGTGTTTTTATTACATCACCAAACCATAAACTCAGGGCTGTTTTGTGGTGTGAACTTTGACCCCGACATCAAAGTCTTTAAATTCAAAGTGTCGGACTTTGTTCATGACATGAGCCCTTTAATCCAACGAGCGCCCGAACACACAGCACCCGCACGGAGGATCCACCTCAGAGCAGGCCTTACCACGGGCTCGCGGTGCCTCGGCGTGGAGGAGGAGAGGGTGAATTCCGTTTTCCGCTGAGTTCCTGCTGTTCGTTTGTTTCCTCTTTTCTTTCTTCATCCCTCTATCTGTTCATCTCTCCCTCCCTCTCTCCTCCCTCACTCCGTGGGGCTCCTGTAATTAAACAGCATGAGTAAAACACTGAGGCATTGTGGGTAGTCCAGTGATCACAGTGTTTAAGAGATGTGTCCAACTACAGAGTATAGCAATACATCACCCTCCCATCCCAAACCCCTCCCCTCTCTTCCCTGTAAACGCTTTATATCCCGGCACATTACCGCCTTTAATCCGCTCACGGTTTCAGACTAATCTGTTTCATGTTACATCAGATTAGAATTCATACATCCACTCACCAAAACACCTGCCCTAGCTCCCACCTGGCACACCATAACGTGCCCCTAGGAACACTAGCTCCCACCTGGGACACCATAACATGTCCTTAAGAACACTAGCTCCCACCTGGGACACCATAACGTGCCCCTAGGAATACTAGCTCCCACCTGGCACACCATAACGTGCCCCTAGGAATACTAGCTCCCACCTGGCACACCATAACATGTCCCTATGAACACTAGCTCCCACCTGGCACACCATAACATGTCCCTATGAACACTAGCTCCCACCTGGCACACCATAACATGTCCCTATGAACACTAGCTCCCACCTGGCACACCATAACATGTCCCTATGAATACTAGCTCCCACCTGGGACACCATAACATGTCCCTAGGAACACTAGCTCCCACCTGGGACACCATAACATGTCCTAGGAACACTAGTACACACCTGGGACACCATAACATGTCCCTAGGAATACTAGCTCCCACCTGGGACACCATAACATGTGTTCTGGAAAACTAGCTCCCACCTGGCACACCATAACATGTCCTTTAAAACACTAGCTCCCACCTGGCACACCATAACATGTCCCTAGGAACACTAGTACACACCTGGGACACCATAACATGTCCCTAGGAATACTAGCTCCCACCTGGGACACCATAACATGTGTTCTGGAAAACTAGCTCCCACCTGGCACACCATAACATGTGTTCTGGAACACTAGCTCCCACCTGGGACACCATAACATGTGTTCTGGAAAACTAGCTCCCACCTGGGACACCATAACATGTCCCTAGGAACACTAGCTCCCACCTGGCACACCATAACATGTGTTCTGGAAAACTAGCTCCCACCTGGCCCACCATAACGTGTCCTTTAAAACACTAGCTCCCACCTGGCCCACCATAACGTGTCCTTAAGAACACTAGCTCCCACCTGGCACACCATAACATGTCCCTAGGAATACTAGCTCCCACCTGGCACACCATAACATGTCCCTAGGAATACTAGCTCCCACCTGGCACACCATAACATGTCCCTAGGAATACTAGCCCCCACCTGGGACACCATAACATGTTCTTAAGAATACTAGCTCCCACCTGGCATACCATAACATGTCCCTAGGAATACTAGCTCCCACGTGGGACACCATAACATGTCCCTAGGAATACTAGCTCCCACCTGGGACACCATAACATGTCCTTAGGAAAACTAGCTCCCACCTGGGACACCATAACATGTCCCTAGGAATACTAGCCCCCACCTGGTCTCACCCATAATAACGTTCCTATTAAAAACTAGCTCCAACCTGGGTCTCACCTCATAACCCAGTGTCCTCTAAAGAACACTAGCTCCCACCGGGCCACCATAAACATGTCCTTAGGAATACTAGGCTCCCACCTGGCAACAACCATGAACATGTCCCTAGGAATACTAGCTCCCACCTGGGACACCATAACATGTCCCTAGGAATACTAGCTCCCACCTGGGACACCATAACATGTCCCTAGGAATACTAGCTCCCACCTGGCATACCATAACATGTCCCTAGGAATACTAGCTCCCACCTGGCACACCATAACGTGTCCTTTAAAACACTAGCTCCCACCTGGGACACCATAACATGTCCCTAGGAATACTAGCTCCCACCTGGGACACCATAACATGTCCCTAGGAATACTAGCTCCCACCTGGCACACCATAACATGTCCCTAGGAATACTAGCTCCCACCTGGCACACCATAACATGTCCCTAGGAATACTAGCTCCCACCTGGGACACCATAACATGTCTTCTGGAACACTAGCTCCCACCTGGGACACCATAACATGTCCCTAGGAATACTAGCTCCCACCTGGGACACCATAACGTGTCCCTAGGAATACTAGCTCCCACCTGGGACACCATAACGTGTCCCTAGGAATACTAGCTCCCACCTGGGACACCATAACGTGTCCTTAAGAACACTAGCTCCCACCTGGGACACCATAACATGTCTTCTGGAACACTAGCACACACCTGGGACACCATAGTAAAGGCATAGCATTGGCTTAGCAGGCAGATTGGGTATAATGGAAATGGCCAAGCAGGACCGTAACACCCACCTGGGATACTGTAGGTATGTCGCAGCGCTGCTGTAACACGGTAGTGGCACTGTGTGATGGCTGTGCTGCTGTGTGCTAGCTAGGCTAGGCTAGGCTAGCCCCGCGGGCTGTGGTCGGGTCAGCTAGTCACAGTATACGCTTTATTTCCCTGCTGTAAATCGTGGCAGAGACACAGTAGCGGTTCTGTTCTGTCTTCTTGCTTTGATTCAGCGTGTGACCGCGGCTCCTGGGCGTTTATGTTCCCGCTGCGCTCCGTGACCCAGATGAAGCGCTGCTATTCATCACCGGCCCCCAGGAGGCTGCGCCACACAAATCAGAGCTTTGGTGCAAAGAGGGAGAGAGAGAGGGAGAGAGAGAGAGAGGGAGAGGGAGAGGGAGAGGGAGAAGTACAGAGGGATAAGGAGGGAGGGAGGGACAGTGAGAGAGGGAGAGGTACAGAGGGACAAGGAGGGAGGGAGGGCGAGTGAGAGAGAGGTACAGAGGGACAAGAAGGAAGGTTGAGAGAGATGGAGGGAGGGAGGAAGGGAGAAGTAGAGTGGGACAAGAAGGCAAAGAAAAAAGAGGGAGAGAGAATCTGAGAGGTACAGAGGGACAAGAAAGATGGTGGACACGCGAGAAAGACTGAGAGGGGGGATAAGTACGACAAGAAAGAAGAGACAGGAGAGCGAGAGCAGGAGAAGGATATGCAGAGGGGACAAAGAAGGTCGACAGGAGTGGGAGAGGGAGAGGAAGAGAAGAAAAGTGCTTTAAAGGAAAGAAGAGAGACAGACAGGAACAGAGAGCTAGACAGCAAGAAGGAGAGGGGGAGAGAGACAGAGAGAGAGAGACACAGAGAAGAAAAGGGAGACACAGAGAGAGGGAGAGAAGACAGAGAGAGACTGAACAGCGGAGGGAGGGGGGACGTAAGAGAGAGACAGAGACAGAGATGAAAGGAGGAGAGAGAAAGGAAAGAGAGAGAGAGTGACAAGAGAGAGAGGAAGAGGAGAGAGATAGAGACCTGAATGGAGAGAGAGAGAGAGAGAGAGAGAATGGGAGAGAGAGGGAGGGATTTGACTGTGGTAGTCAGTGACGGTTTTGGGAAAGGGAGCGTGAGTCGTATACACCACCGGCAGCTTGTGAGATATGCTGGAATGCATGGGAAAAGATCCGGTCCGGAAAGAATAAGAGCGGGATGTGCCGGTACCGTGTACCTGTGAGACTGGATCCCTTCCAGCCCTGACCATAAACATAGCTGGATGTTCTTTTCTCCTCATCAGGTGTGACATACCATCACGCTGGTCAGTGAAACATGGGACGTCTGTTCAATAAGCATTCCCTGGAATCCCCACACCACAGATCCGTAACTCCCGAGCGTTCCAGCAGATTGTGGGAGTTGAACTCTCTGTAGAACTTTATTTAAAGTGTTTACAGTTAACCAGCTCTGACAGTCTGCCTCTCAGCACTGCTATCTCCAATCTGAATCTATCCGGGCATACAGGCTCGGGAACGCTAGTTCTGGGTCACGAAGGAACTCTGGCCTTTAAATACCTTATGAAAACGGCGGACGCTCACTTTTTAGACACAGTGGGCCGGATTCACCGTTACTAAGTACTGCGGGTACGGAAAGACTCCTACACCCGTATTAACCTGCTTAGCCGGATCCGCTTCCCTGCAATCAGGAGGAAACAATGTCAGTCTCTGCAGAGGTGGGCAATTAAAGGACAAAGATAAATCTCCATAGCAATCAGCGCCCTGCACGTGTGATTGGCCGTAAATAACTTAATTAGCATATATTTCCATCTCGGTGTCTCCCATCTGGCTCCGAGTGCTTGTCATACCGCGTGTAATGATGGTAATCGCAGGCACTTATTTACTTTAAGCCAATTCCCGCGAGACAGGTTCCACTTTTAGAACTTAATTTTATTGTGGGGTGGGTGTCGTGTATATGTACACGCCGGAATAAGTTTCTCAAAAGCACTTTTCCGCTCGTCTGGAAGAAAGCTGCAGCAGCCCCATTCTCGGGGATTAGTCCTGGTTCGGGCCTTGTTGTGTGTACAATTGCTGTGCGCGAGGAGGAGATGGAGGGAACGCCGGGCATACGCAGGATGATGTGCGAGTGAGGGATGATCTCATTTGGCCGGTTAAGGCCTTTCAGAATCAGGATGGATCACGCTCAGCGGCCTTCTGCCTCGCCGGACAGCGCGCCTGAGCCGGAACTGTCGATCCGGTTTGGAGGATCCACAGTGCCGTCGCATGGTTTCGAGTGAAGGTAGCTACAGTGTTCTAGATAGAAGCTATGTGACTGGTTCCCCCAGATGTGGTTCTACACTGTGCCCATTCCCTCCCTATGAACTGGTTCTAGAATGAAACGAGTTTCCTCTTTGTTGGTGAGCTCCTGGTGAATAATTAGATGAGCTCTGCTCTGATTGGCTGGTTTACAGGGAGACCCCGCCCCTGATCATCACACAGAAGCACTATGTGGCAATAGACTAACCTCTGTGTAAATAAGCTCCGCCCTCTTACTGTTTTGTTAGCTATGCTAGTCACTTGGAGCTAATGCTAGTAGCTAACGTTCCCTGTGCTAGCTACTGGCTCCATCTGGACACCAACACACAGTAGAGTAAAGCTGATCCTCACTATGGAGCTCTCAGTTTAAGATGATCTGCTTGATCAACCCGCCACAACACGTGGATACAATCACACAGCATGGCTGCTACTTACAGGCTGCTGTTGGGGTGGTGGTGCTAGTAAAGGTGGAGCTGCTCCTCTCTCCAGTCTCTTCAGGGTCAGACACTGAGCGGAGCTGCTCCATATTGTCCAGAGAGGTTTGGGAATCTGTCCGGAGTGGAATGTGCAGACTGCAGGATTAAAGGTGTTCCGGGATCCTGTTAGAGATGTGGGAGCTGGAGTTCCTGTTCTCCAGCTTGGTTTGGGAATCTTCAGCTCCAGAAGTGAAACAGAACCAGCTTCACCCTCCAGATGATCAGGATAGACTATCGAGACAGCTGATTGGCTGAGATGACTTTGCCGAGGGTCAGTCCTGAACACACAGGGAATCTCAGGTTCAGGTTCTGAATTATTCCTTTCGGAATATGCGGAATTCCTTTAACAGCCGAATCATGAGTACGTGCCACGGAAGTGGCTTGTTTGATTTCCGAACTCCAGAAGGAAACATTCCCACACTGAGGGTAAAAAGAACATTTCCAACTTTTCCCAAAATATTGACGGAGCTGGAGCAGTTTAGGTTTCTGCTTCCTGTGTGGAAACTCTAATCAGGATGTGACCTGGGAATGACCCACTCACTGTCCTCCTCGTTAAGCCCACCTCTGTGTATGGACACCCACTGTCCGCTCCATCAGCTCCACTGACCATACAGGACACTCTGTAGGTGTACAGGTCCAGACTGTAGTCCATCTGTTTCTCTGTGTACTGTATTACCCTGTTCTTCAATGGTCAGGACCCCCACAGGACCACCACAGGACCCCCATAGGACCACCACAGAGCGGGTACTATGTGGGTGGTGGATCATTCTCAGATATGTCCATCAAAACAGGTGTTAACCAGCTTAGCTTAGATGCTAAGAGCTCTGCTAATCCTAGCGGAGATCCGAGAGAGACGTGGTTGGCATGCTAATGCTAGCTGGGGTAGCATATGACCTCATTTCCTGTACACGGTTAAACCAGCAGGCCTGATGGACCGTACTGATTAGATAAAGCAGGTCTTAGACGATCAATAACCCAGGTAATCTTGGTCTTCCTCACGGAGAGGTCAGGAAACTCACCGACACTCATATTCCATCCCTGGAATTTTAATTAATATTAGTATTTATTGGAATATTAGTGCCGCTTGTTCTAATTCGAATGTTCTCATGCATCTAGAACTTTAGCACAGTGCCGAGTATGTGTGCCCTGCAGAATTATGGGTAGTTAAACATTCATCACTGTCAGCTCAGCCCAGACATTAATCATGTGCGGAGACGGAGGGGGAGGTGGAGGTGGACACCACCAGCCCCCCGGTAACACAGTGTAACGGGGTTATTCACACCGCATTCGTTATTTACTCACTGTATGAGGGGAATGGGGTCTATGTGAGGCCTTGGTGGTCTATATAAACCCAACTTGGCCATGGTCCAACACGGCCATGGTGGTCTATATGAGGTCACATGGGTCTATATAAGGGCACACGGTAATGTATGATTGGAATGGGGTCTAAATGAGGCCATGGTGGTCTATATACTGTCACAGGGGTCTATGTGAGGCCTTGGTGGTCTATATAAAGACCCAGTGTTCTATATGATGCAGACCATGGTGGTCTGTATTAGGGTACATGGCTCTGGATGAGGGCATTGGGTCTAAACGAGCCCATGGTGGTCTATATGAGGTCACATGGGTCTTGGTGAGGTCTGTTGGGCTATATGAAGTCACATGGGTCTATATAAGAGCACACGGGACTATAGGATTGGAATGGGGTCTGAATGGGGCCATAGTGGTCTATATACTGTCACAGGGGTCTATGTGAGGCCTTGGTGATCTATATTGGCACCAGGGTCTGTATGAGGGTACAGTGTTTTAAATGAGGGCACAGTGCTCTGTATGAGGCCATGGTGGTCTATATACTGTCACAGTGGTCTATGTAAGGCCATGGTGGTCAATATGAGGGCAGTGGCGTCTATATGAGATCATGGCGGTCTATAAAATGACCCAAGAGTCTATATGAGATAGAGTGGTTTAAGTGAGGCCATGCTGGTCTATATGATGGCACAGTGGTCTATATAAGGTCATGGTGGTTTATATGACGGCACAGTGAGACCAGCATGTGAGGACCCAATTGTCTATGAGGGTACAGTCATCTATATAATGCATGTCCTCTATAAACCCAACTTTACAGCTCGTCTAGTTTAACGAGCCCTACTGCTCCAACCAGCTAACACACAATCACAATGCTAACAGCTAAGCGCTAATCACAGCAGCTACAGACCGATATCTCAGTCTATACAACCGTGAACTGAACACACGGACACAGGCGACCAGGGCCATCCAGGCCTTCACAGCTCGTACATGATACTCTCTTCGTTCACACATACGACAGGACTAGCTAACGAGGAGCCAGTTAGAACGTGCACAGCGCAGAAGGAACCGCCTTCTTCAGCAACCCCGCCTTCCTCTCCTATAGCAACCAGTAAACATTTAAAGAACATCAAAGCAGTTTTGGTTGCGTACCCCCAAACTCATTTGCCATTCCCAACTCCAGGAGCCACTGGAACCCTCTGGAACTCTAGGACTGTGTAGACGGGGCGACTGTAACGGGTCAAAAGTCCATAAACCCAAAAATAGCCACAGATGGGCCAGAAAACAAGATAAAGCCTTATTGGATTATTGGTGATTTCACGGGAACCTAAATTCCCACATTGACGTCAGAGGAACAGGAGTCCTGAATATTTCCCATTCCGGCTTCCAAACTGATCCGGTTCTAGGAAGGAATGTTTGAAGCTGTAATGGGACGGGATGATTGGTGAAAGGTCCTCAGGACGTCCGTAACGTATGTGACCGTTTCAGTCATGAACCCTCATGCGTATGAGGGACGAGAGCTGCTGCTAGATTAAAGAGCTGCCTCCAAATTAAGAGTCAGTAATCTCGTTTATACTGACTCCAGCTAGCTTCGTTTAGCTAAATCATCGTCATCCAGCGAGCACGTACCCGGCTGTAAGCTGAATACGTTATTCCAAAACACGTCCTGGTTAAAACAGTACTGTAGCGGAGCTAGCGTTAGTTAGCCACTCGGCTAGCTGCTTGTGTGCTTCGTTGAGTGCTGGGCTAGTCGCTGTTCGTTAGTGTGTCTGATGTACGACGGTAATTCTGATTGGTTTAGAAGCTGAACGCACGGTTATATCTACTCTGTAAAGTGAAAGTTTAGGCCTGACGATCTCAAAACAGATTATAGTAATAAATTCAGGTTTAAAAAATCACCTAGTTGCTCCACCCACCATGCTAATCCCTGCAGTCCACCGTATCTTAGACCGTACTTTCTACTCAGCTTTCTTTTTACCATCGACTTTTCAGAAGGAAGGAGGTGTGGGAGTGCAGGTGTGTTGGGAAGGAGGATAAAGGAGACCAGAATCAATAACTGGTGATAAGTTTAGACTGATATGATCAATATTTATTGAGCTACACATACAGAAGTCTGTCTCTCAGTATGGCGTCGGTCCGCCGTGTTCGCTAACCCAACACGCCAGACGTCTCGGTTCTCGGTATGGAGCTTGTAAAGAGTGGGTCCTGATGGAGTCCTCATGTGATAATCCATCCATGCAGCTTAGCTTGAACATTCCTCACAACAGTTTGCAGATGGTGACGGGTAGATGTGCTGGTTGCGGGTGGGATGGATGTGTGGAGGTGTTGGGACACCAGGTCTGCTTCTGAACGTGTTGTGGGACGAAGAACAACCGTTCATCTCTCAGCCTCGGTGCTGACCACGGTGCCTCCACACACGGTGTTCGTTGGGGCGTCTCCACCAAGACTAAAGCTAGCGGACTCGTCACTCTGAAGATAGATGACCTGCCGCTGCCATTCTGAGTCACTCCATGACCGTCTGGTACGACACCACTGCAGTCTTTGGTGACGGTGACGTGGTGTTAAGGACAGTCGTGGTAACGGTCTGTGTGCATGTAGTCCTGCGTGGTGCAGCCGTCTGCTGATGGTGCTGCACTAACAGGAGGACTCGTGGAGGACACCACCGCTCGCTGGAGGTCTGTAATGGTGGTGTTAAGGACAGTCGTGGTAACGGTCTGTGTACTAAAAGTCTGTATCTTTAATCTAGTGAATTTATATGGCGGATTATATTTTTATACTTTTACTGGTTATAGAACATATTTCTCAGAGCTAGTGAAATAATAATCTGGATTATAATCCCCTATATCAGTTTGATAATGAGGCTAAAGTAATATATCCCATAATATATCATCATCACTGCACGCTGTGTTCATTAATGTCTGTTTACAAGCTTCAGGTGTTCGTCTTTAATCCAGTAATGCTAGTTTAAATTACCGTTAGCTTAGCGCTAACAGAGCACGAGAGTTCCCTAGGGGGGCTAGCAGGAATTAGAATAATGCTAGTGGGGGGTTTGACCTTCATGGCCAAGGTGTAATAGTCACAGTTTGCCGTGTTGAGGTGGACTGAACGCTCAGTGGTGTCTCTCTCAGGTGAACCGCACACTACCTGAAGTATTCCCAAACTCTGCTTTAATTAGGGAATCTCATAAGGGCTGCCGTAAAGAGAGGGAGAGGGGGAGGCGGCGGGCGGAGCGGGAAAGCCCCCCAGGGAGAGTAAGGCCAGTAAAATGTGTGAGCAAGGTCACAGAGTGTGATTCTACACGCTCGGTCACTTCCCCGCTGAAATATCTCCACCGCCAAAATATTCCGGCTCATTAATAAAGCCTGTGTGGACGGAGCGCCGGCTGTTCCTCACCAGGCCCTCGCCCTTCCCTCAGACACAGGGACAGGGCTGTACGGTCCACATACCAGGCTTGTGCAGTGGTACGCTCCCGAATCAGCCGCAGTCAGTGTCCACATCACGGCCACGTGTAGCCTGTCCCCTTAAGACTGGGATATGTAAATGAGCTCTGCTGTGATTGGCTGTCCTTGTTTAGAAAGTAGCTCAGGCTGAAAAACAGTCTTGGCAGGTGAAATGATCTTAAATCAAATCTTTAAAAGCAATGTGTAAAAAAAAAAAAAATATATATATATATATGTATATATAATTCTGTATATATATGTATATATAATATTTTAGATATTTTAGAGAATTGTAATTTTCTGGTGTATATTTATTTAATTTTATTAATTTATTTTTTTTATTTTATTGTTTTGTAATCGCTGTAATCCCAGTTTAAAACTTGTTTGACTTGTTTTTGGTGATTTTAGTGAATAATCTCACTGTACCGCAGGTAATTTAGCTCAGTATGTGAAATTAAATTCAAACAGACCGAACAGCTGATACAGTGAGAAAATGTTA
Source organism: Prochilodus magdalenae (assembly GCA_024036415.1). NCBI lineage: Eukaryota > Metazoa > Chordata > Actinopteri > Characiformes > Prochilodontidae > Prochilodus > Prochilodus magdalenae. Next base: position 65,629 of record JAMWET010001516.1, on the reverse strand, counting down.
CTTTGATTTTAGGTCATTTTAGTACATTAAATATTATAATTAATAAATTAGTAGAAAGATCTAGAAATAAGATAATTACTTTATAATAAAAATAATTTTAAAAATAATAAATATTAAATATGTGGACTGGATTTTAGATAAAATGTTTTAATATTAAAGTTTATTTACCTAGATTTATAAAAATTAATCTGAAAGGTCTATCTTTATTCGGTAGTCGTGATCTCCTACAGATCTCCTACAGATCCTGTGAGCGATTTAAAGGTGTGTCTAGATTTACGGTGTTCTGTCAGCAGTGTGAATATCGTCTTTCTGTACGTGTTTGAACTGGATTATAATACTGGGAGTTAAATAATCCCAGAAATGATTTCAGTAATCTGATTAAAAGGTGACGATCGTACAGATTTATAATTATTCATACGGTCCGGAACACCGAACCAGGACGGACGAGCCGGGAGCTAAAAGCCCGGTGGACTTTATTAACCTAGCGAGTAACAGCACAGCCTCGGATCAGCACAGGGACACAGCAGGATCGGGGTCAAGGACAGGCGGAGGTCAAAACTGAGATGGAGGTAACCGCTACTGCGAGGTAACCAGAGTGGAGGTAACGAGAGAGAGGCGGATAGCCAGAGAGGAGATCAGGAAAAGAGGAGGTCAAAACCAAAGACGGGGTCAGAATGAGCAGAGGAGAACGGCCGGGTTTGGGAAGCTTGGCGGTGAGGGAGTGTACGAGAGGGGCTCGGACACCGGAGCTAAGGTGGACGTACACTCAGGTGACCTAGAGCGGGGCTGATTGGACGCTTGGGGACATGTGGGTGTGACATCCTGGGATGATGCACTCTGGGAAGTGGAGTCCGGGGGAGTGAAGGAGCGGCAGAGTGACGGAGTGGGGGAGTGACGGAGTGGGGGAGTGACGGAGTGGGGGAGTGACGGAGCGATAGTTGAACTGGCCTCAGTGGGTTTTTACCGGTGCTAGTGGTTTATCCAGTGACCGTGTTGGAATATCGATTCGCTGGTCTGGTGACCGAAGCTCTAGTAAACTGATCTGCTGGTTAATTAAAGACGTTTATTATATAACATTTTTAATTATTATCATTATTATAATCATTAATCAGTTATCATTAATTATTAATAAAACACCTAGGAACATGTTATACACCCCCAGTCTCCTCTGAGCGATCTCAGAAATGGATTTTAACTCAGGCATCATTTTAGGTGTGTGTGTGTGAGTGGGCGGGGCTAAACTGCTGTGGCCTGAATGGGACGTCCTATGGAAATACATTCACGGCTGTGATGTCACCATGGTGAACTGTAACAGGGACTGTTTTAGTTTTCAGCTGGAGTGACGTTGTTTACACAGTACACCAGACTGTATATGAAATGATGATTTAATGTGGATTTTACAGATTTTTAAAAAGAAATTTCACAAAATTTGGCCAAAATTTAAAATGTTTTTAAATAATTTGGAGGAACATCCAAGAATCTGTTTATGAGAGTGTGGAGAAGATCTCAGCCTTAAACTCCATTCATGGTGGAGGGATACATGCTGCAGGGCGCTGTGAGGTCAAATAGTCCCCCAAAGGAACTTAGTATTTCCAGGTTTTCCAGATTTTCATCACCAACATTCCATACACACTCAGAAGACACGTGTAGGTTCACTGGGGGTTCTAGATAGTCAATAAAGTGTCTATATGTGTGTTCTAGATATGGAGAACCTTGGTTCCCATCACCACCACTACAGTACATATGAACCACCTCACACCAAGCGCTCAGTTATTCAGGAATTTTAGGAAAATGATGGACTTCCCCTTTATGAATAAGATTGGTAGCATGCATGGGACATAGCAGCATGTGACCATGTGACCGCGTGGGCAGTCTGGGTGCCATGGAGAGGATTCCTTGTGATGTTCTCACATTTAGGAAGCGGAATGATCGTGTGAGAAGGCCCCCTCCGGCCGCCCCACCCAGCCACCGGAGCCGTATCCATCTATTGTGTGCCTGGTTAGCAGAAGCCTGGCTTCTCCGCGGCGTCCGATAATGTGATAAAGGAACGCCGCTCTGTTCCCGAACTTACCACTCCTCCGGGTCCGGCCCTGCTCTGCCCTTCACTCTCTGATCCTTCCTTCCAGCTTCTCTTTCTCCTTGTGTTCCGACACGTCAGTGTGTTTCTCCGGCAGTACGGATCAGAAGTGAGAGGGTGAAGGCCGGAAAACCTCCCACACATAACAAACACATACAGAGAGACGAGGAAGGATCCGCACCATTCTCCCCGCGTGCGTTCCCTCCTACACGTCTTCGCACAGAGCCAGCGGAGACGCTGAAAGACCGCTGACGTTCCCGAGCTGAAGGTGAAGGTGGGGCGCATGCGTCGCCGTTCAGGACGGAACATTCCAGTGGTTATTTGTTCTGGAGGATTATCCTGTGAAAATGGCGTTCCCGTTTCCTGGATATGTACGGCGTATGTACGTACAGCTCCTCTAATGAGTGAATCCAGCTGCTGTAAAGCCGCAGAGATCCAAATCCTTCTTTTCTCCCATAATAGGCTAATCCTGCTCCTGTGGACGTAGGATACACAGAGTGCTGTATCCGTGTACTGGGCATGGGAACGTTCCTGGAATGTCTGGAATACTATCACTCTGTGTTCCTGATTTGTAGTTGGTCCCAGTCTGGTAAACAGTCGGCAGATACAGTCACAGCATGCTTCACAGAACCAGCGGAATTATATCCCGGAATGGACAGCCTGTACGTGCTGTTTGCTACTGTGTGCTAATATTCGCTAGATTAGCTTAGCTAGCTAGGAAAGGTATGTTAGGTTAGTTAGCTATGTCATGTTAGTTAGCTGGGTAAGCTAGGTAAGCTAGGACAGGTTAGTAAATTAGGTTTTCTATGTAAGGTTAGTTAACATTGTTTGGTTTATGTTATTTAGCTTGGTTAACTATGTTACGTCGGTTAGCTATGCTAGGTTAGTTAGGTTAGCTAGTTCGGTTATTTAGCTAGGTTAGTTAACTAGGTCATGTTAGTCAGTTAGGTAAGCTTTGCTGGGCTAGTTAAGATTGCTAGGTCAGGTTAGTTATCTAGTTTAGTTATTTAGGTTAGTTAGCTAGGTTAGCTAGGTCAGGTAAGTTAGCTATGCTAGGTTAGTTAATTAGTTTAGCTAGTTCATGTTATTTAGCTAGGTTAGCTATGCTAGGTTAGTTAATTAGTTTAGCTAGATCATGTTATTTAGCTAGGTTAGTTAGGTAGGTTGCCTAGGAGAGGTTAGTTAGCTAGGTAAGCTATGCTAGGTTAGTTAGGTTACCTTGGAGAGGTTAGTTAGCTAGGTTAGCTATGCTAGGTTAGTTAGCTAGGTTAGCTAGGTCAGGTTATTTAGCTAGGTTAGCTATGCTAGATTAGTTAATTAGGTTAGCTAGATGAGGTTAGTTAGCTAGGTTAGCTAGGTCAGGTTATTTAGCTAGGTCTATGTTATTTTAGGTTAGCTAGGTTAGTTAGCTATGCTAGGTTAGTTAATTAGGTTAGCTAGGTGAGGTTAGTTAGCTAGGTTAGCTAGGTCAGGTTATTTAGCTAGGTTAGCTATGCTAGGTTAGTTAATTAGGTTAGCTAGGTGAGGTTAGTTAGCTAGGTTAGCTAGGTCAGGTTATTTAGCTAGGTTAGCTATGCTAGGTTAGTTAATTAGGTTAGCTAGGTGAGGTTAGTTAGCTAGGTTAGCTAGGCCAGGTTATTTAGCTAGGTTAGCTATGCTAGGTTAGTTAATTAGGTTAGCTAGGTGAGGATAGTTAGCTAGGTTAGCTAACCCACTAATAAACGTTGTAGTGTAGTTTTAGGGCTGCACATGTTAGAAATCGGTGTGAGGAGATTAACCCTAGTTAGATCTACACAGGACAGTAACCAGGGTGCCCGAGGATGGACTAGCAGGGGCTAACAGTTCGAACACAGACCTCACCTATCATTAAACACATGTTCCTGTCATGTGACCAGAACATATGTACTCTTAGAAACCGGTATCAGGACTCCTGTCCTAGGAGATGCAGTGCAGGTTCTGAACAGGGGTGATGGGTCTGGGTTTGGGTCTGTTCAGTACCAGCTGTGTAAGACGGGTTGGTGTCCAGGGTTTCTCTGTGAGATAGAAAAGGCCCAACTTCAGCGACATTCCGGCTAATTCATCAGGAATAAGGAGTCTCAGATCCAGGATTCCCACTCGGGGTTTGGTATACGGAGCTGAAGAACCGGGCTTCTCGTTCAGCATTATCGCCCCTGTTGGTTTGGTGTTGGAGTAGATCTGTCTCCGTGTGAGTTACTGCGTTTCCTGGCTTGGACTCTGTTCCGTGTTTTCAGGAGCCGTGCTTGCTCTAGTCGGTTCTCCGGGGGGAAGCAGATTTGTGGTTTGGAACCCCAGAAGACCCATCAGTGTTTAAGTGCTTTACCAGAGCTTTACTGCTCTCAGACGGTTCTGTCCCATAACACACGGGCCTGACAGAACTTTGGGCTCTGAGAGCTTTGTAGGCGAAGGCTCGAGCTGTGCTGCCGACTTCATCTGGCCTTCAGATCCGAAGCTGAAGGACAGAGGTTCACTTCCTACCCCGTGGAGCGTCGGTAAAAGAAAACAGATTAAATTTCGGGTCAGAACCGGCGGTCCCTCGGTGGCCGTATAACGCTCCGCCTCAGCCTGCCGGCTCCTGCTGAGGGACCCCGGCTTTTATAGAAATAACTCCAGTCGGAATGAATCAGCAGCCGTAAATTCTGGGTGTGGTGACCCCAAAAAGTGGCTTTGACCTCCAGGAGGGAAGTCGGAATGAGTTACGGAACATTAGGACCCCATACACACTGGTCTGTTTTCGTACGCTGTGAGGACGAGGGGTCATGCATGTGTTTGGTATGTGAATGTAAATACATGTAAATACACATACGCGCTCCGTCCGGAACACCGAGCACGTAAACCAGAACCTGATCCAAATATCAAGAGTCAAAACCCGGATACCGGAATCCATACGGATACAGGAAAACAGGAAGTACAAGACTCCGAAATGCAGTATAGACCAAGCGCTACTTCACTAACAGTGCAGCTGAGCCTGTATATATAAATATATATATATATATATGTGTGTATGTGTGTATATATATATGTGTGTATATACTGATAAAGTCAGTGATTCCCAGATTAGCTGACGGATGTCTATTCTGACTTTGATCTTTATTTAATCTTTAATTTAATCAGCCGGTTGCATGGTTACCCCACTGACTGATATCATATATAATACACTGTATACAAGTACTACACATATATACAGTATATATAGCGTCTGCCTCCTCGTATCTCCGCCCACTGCCCATATAGGACACTCTGTAGGTGCACAGGTGTGACACTGACCTGGTGGTGGTGTGGTAGTGTGTGTGGTGCTGGTGTGAGTGGATCAGGCACAGCGGTGCTGGAACAGTGAGAGTCAGTGAGCGACTTCCTCAACCGCCTCAATTTGCATTCCTTCAGGAGCCCCTCCCCCTCCCAGGCTTACATAACGGCTATGCGTGAGGTGGGCGGGTGTGAAAGGAGGAGGCGTTGGGAAGCGGCTCAGCCGGGCCAGGAAGGTGAATCGTCTTCCCGTAATAACTCCACATACGACGGCGGAGCGAACCGCACCCCCCGCTCACGGATCCCACAGGAGCACACATGCGCCCAGAGCCTGGTGCGGCGCTGAGGACGCTGCAGTACCGTCCTGTGGTTCCGGGTCACAGGAACCCTTGTCTTCTCTCTCCCATAAAAATATATATAAAAGACGTTCCCTTATTTCCTGTCTAGAACTCGCCTAGCTAACAGGCTAACAGTTAGCCACCGTGCTGAACAGCCCCATCATTAATATCCCAGTGATATGACTGCCTGTAAGAACGTATCTAGAACCTTTTACATGCTTCAAATCTGTGTCCATGTTTCAGTCATCAAAGCGAGGGCGAACCTCAGTGCTCCCGCCGCGCTCCCTAAAGAGTGGACTTTAGGAATCCTTAGTACAAACAGAGGATCCTCAGTGGCCTCGGCTGCGTCGCCACGTCCGGCTGTGGATGCTAGCGCTGCTGAACTGTGGGGGAACTGGGGGAACTGGGGGAACCGATTAGCATGTCTGGACGTCCCGTCACTACTGACGCAGGACTAGTCTAGGCCGAGGCACTGACCCGGTGTGTCTGTTGACCGCGCTGTGGTCTTATTATAGTAGGTATGGAAGTAAGGCCAGATCTGGCCTGTTGTGGGGTATGCCGAGTTGTGGGCGGAGCCTGGAAAGGTCGATTAAAGGTGGTGGAATCTCATTCCGGACTGACGGAGGCCGGCGCTGCATGTGTTTATTGTTTAGAGCGGTAGCGTCAGGATTTATAGGTGAAGGTTGGAGGTACGGAGTGTTCGGTGCTGAGGAGACGAGGGTATGTGGGCTGTAATGGATCTGTTCTATTAAACCCAGTAAACCCAGTAAACCCAGTAAACCCAGCGCCGCCGGCCCAATACGGACACGGCAATTAAAGAGCTTCCCCAGTGACATCATCCTGATCTACACCTCATAGCCAACAACCATCTCTCTCTCTCCCTCTCTCCCTCTCTCTCTCTCTCTCTCTCTCTCCCTCTCTCTCTCTCTCTCTCTCTCTCTCTCCCTCTCTCTCTCTCTCTCTCTCTCTCTCTCTCTCTCTCTCCTCTCTCTCTCTCCTCTCTCTCTCTCTCTCTCTCTCTCTCTCTCTCTCTCTCCTCCCTCTCTTCTCTCTCTCTCTCTCTCCTTCCTCTCTTCTCTCTCTCCCCCTCTCTCCTCCCTCTCTCCTCCCTCTCTTCTCTCTCTCTCTCCTCTCTCTCTCTCTCTCTCTCTCTCTCTCTCTCTCTCTCTTCTCTCTCCCTCCCTCTCTCTCTCTCTCTCTCTATTCCCCACTCGCTCTCTCTCTCTCTCTCTCTCTCTCTCTCTCTCTCTCTCTCTTTCGCCTCTCTCCTCCCTTTCTCTCTCTCCCTTCCTCTCTCTCTCTCACCTCCCTCTCTCTCTCCCTCCCTTTCTCTCTCTCTCTACCTATCCCTCTCTCTCTCTCTCTCTCTATCTCTCACTCTCTCTCCCTTTCTTCTCCTCTCTCCTCTCTCTCTCTCATCTCTCCTACTTTCCCTCTCTCTCTCGCTCTCCTCCTCCCTCTCTCTCTCTCCTCCCTCTCTCTCTCTCTCCCTCTCTCTCTCTCTCTCTCTCTCTTTCTCCCTCTCTCTCCTCCCTCTCTCTCTCCCTCCCTTTCTCTCTCTCTCTCTCTCTCTTTCTCCTCTCTTTCCTCCCTCTCTCTCTCTCTCTCCCTTCCTCTCTCTCTCTCTCGTCCCTCTTTCTCCTCCCTCTCTCTCTCTCTCTCTCCTCCCTCTCTCTCTCTCTCTCTCCCACTCTCTCCCTCTCTCTCTCTCTCTTTCTCACCCCCCCCCTCTCTCTCTCTCTCCCCCTCTCCCGTTTCTTTAAGAGCCCACTTAAGGCCTCTTGTGTAGCTCCAGATGTTGTGTGTGTGTTCAGATTTATGTAGCTTGTAAACAGCGTTCCGAAAGCGTTCCCTGTAATGATGGAGGGAAAAGCACGCAATTACGTTGTTGTTACGGAGCATTTACAAAAAAAGGAGGGAAAATAAAGCCTGCCGGCCGCTCGGCTTCGGGGGGAAGAGAGGGATAAAGAGACGGAGGGGTTTTGTGGTTCCCAGATTGAAATGCAAATCTTAACATTTTGGAATTCATTAGAGGGACGGAATAACGGGATCAGCGGGAGCAGGTCTGTGGGGGTGGGGGAGGAGTTTGGTAGTGTGGATATCCGGGTGAAAGTGAGGTTTGTGGTGTCTGTCTGTCTGTCTCTCTCTGTCTGTCTGTCTGTCTGTCTCTCTCTGTCTGTCTGTCTGTCTGTCTCTCTATCTATCTATCTATCTATCTATCTATCTGTCTGTCTGTCTGTCTGTCTGTCTTTCAGTCTCTTTTCTGTCCGTCTGTCTGTCTGTCTGTCTGTCTGTCTGTCCATCTGTCTGTCTGTCTGTCTGTCTGTCTCTCTATCTTTCTATCTGTCTGTCTGTCTTTCAGTCTCTGTCTGTCTGTCTGTCTGACTCGATCTGTATGTCTCTATCTGTCTGTCTGACTGTCTGTAGCCTGACACTTTGCTATGGTAGGGAGTGGTATATATTGGCTCGAGCGTGCGGTAAAGCCCAGTGTTGGGTTTGAGGTGTGGTTCAGTTAGCTAGCAGGCTAGCTGTGTATCGAGTGTCTGACTGAACTGCAGTGAATCTATATTAGAGCTAGAGTTAACCTCTCCCGGGAGTTATCCCACATTCAGCCGTACATTCCAGCAAACACAGATCAGCTACACCCACCAGTGACGCTGCACTGAGACAGTGGGAGCGCTGGGTGGGCCGGTGCTGTGACTGATCCAGACGCTGATTAAAAGTTTAGAATCGGCAGTGTCACACGCTCACTCCTGTTCCAGAGAGACTCCAGTAATAACTCATATTAAATTACAGCTTGATCTGGAGAAATGAGCGGGGCCAGGCCGCTGTGGGTGAAGCTGGGTGGAGGTGATGGTAGATGTGAAGTGAAAAGGCCTGTAACACCCAGCGGGCAACAACACGCCCCGAACATGGCTGACCCGCATTAATTAAAACATGCCTGCAGAGCACGGCACGCTGGGAAAGGTCGAATCTGGAGAGTCACTACACTATCATATCAACATCAGCGCTCGCATCAGCCCACACACACACTACAGCACCACACACCGCCTTATATACTACCATACAGAACCGGTATCTCCTGTTCTAGCGTATAGGAGCGTTTATTGAGGGCGTGTATGGACTGATATCTCCTGTTCTAGTATATAGGAGTGTTTATTGAGGGTGTGTATGGACTGATATCTCCTGTTCTAGCGTATAGGAGTGTTTATTGAGGGCGTTTATGGACTGATATCTCCTGTTCTAGCGTATAGGAGAGTTTATTGAGGGCGTTTATGGACTGATATCTCCTGTTCTAGCGTATAGGAGTGTTTATTGAGGGTGTTTATGGACTGATATCTCCTGTTCTAGCGTATAGGAGCGTTTATTGAGGGTGTGTATGGACTGATATCTCCTGTTCTAGCGTATAGGAGCGTTTATTGAGGGTGTGTATGGACTGATATCTCCTGTTCTAGCGTATAGGAGTGTTTATTGAGGGCGTTTATGGACTGATATCTCCTGTTCTAGCGTATAGGAGCGTTTATTGAGGGTGTTTATGGACTGATATCTCCTGTTCTAGCGTATAGGGGTTTTATTGAGGGCGTTTATGGACTGATATCTACTTGTCTAGCGTATAGGAGTGTTTATTGAGGGCGTTTATGGACTGATATCTCCTGTTCTAGCGTATAGGAGTGTTTATTGAGGGCGTTTATGGACTGATATCTCCTGTTCTAGTGTATAGGAGCGTTTATTGAGGGCGTTTATGGACTGATATCTCCTGTTCTAGTGTATAGGAGCGTTTATTGAGGGCGTGTATGGACTGATATCTCCTGTTCTAGCGTATGAGTGTGTTTATTGAGGGCGTTTATGGACTGATATCTCCTTTTCTAGCGTATAGGAGTGTTTATTGAGGGTGTGTATGGACTGATATCTCCTTTTCTAGTGTATAGGAGTGTTTATTGAGGGTGTGTATGGACTGATATCTCCTTTTCTAGCGTATAGGAGTGTTTATTGAGGGTGTTTATAGACTGATATCTCCTGTTCTAGCGTATAGGAGTGTTTATTGAGGGTGTGTATGGACTGATATCTCCTTTTCTAGTGTATAGGAGTGTTTATTGAGGGCGTGTATGGACTGATATCTCCTGTTCTAGCGTATAGGAGCGTTTATTAAGGATATTGCCTCCATTAGGTTTTGTTTTTAGACATCTACATTTGCACAGGGAATCTAGTTTCAGATAAATATTTATGTGTCTAATTATTTCAGGTCCATTATTAATATGTCTGAAATTTGCTCAAAGAGGTATAATTAATCCAGGAAATGAGTGAAAAGCTAATAATGCTGGTAGCTGAAACGGCAATTTTGCCCTCATTTCCTGGAGTAGATTTCCCTCGTTCTTTTTCCTTGCTTGCATTTTTATATCAGGATATCTCACTTGTCCTTGGCAAATAAAAACAGACCGCGGCAATACGCAGCCATTAAATATTAGCTCAAAATCTATTAGCATGTATTAGCACATCCTACTGGGTCTAATTGGAGACAGCTGTGCTCTTTTAATGTGAATTTGCATTTGCATTTTATTAATCTTTATGTTTTTATGGAAGATTACCAGGCAAATCTGCAGCAAGTGCTCATTCCGCACTAAACTGAGCGGTACTGCGGTATAAAGAAACCCTGTGGTCGCTTTTCTGGAGTAATATCTGCGCATGTGTTATACAGCATATTCTCTTTGATTAATTTTATGGCAGTCTGTTTTAATTAATCTCCATTTGTCTGAAGTTTAGATGCTGTAATGCATTGACTGTGTTTATTGTGTTTATGGGCTGATATCTCCTGTTCTAGCGTATAGGAGCATTTATTGAGGGCGTTTATGGACTGATATCTCCTGTTCTAGTGTATAGGAGCGTTTATTGAGGGCGTTTATGGACTGATATCTCCTGTTCTAGTGTATAGGAGTGTTTATTGAGGGTGTATATGGACTGATATCTCCTGTTCTAGTGTATAGGAGCGTTTATTGAGGGTGTATATGGACTGATATCTCCTGTTCTAGCGTATAGGAGTGTTTATTGAGGGTGTTTATGGACTGATATCTCCTGTTCTAGCGTATAGGAGCCTTTATTGAGGGTGTGTATGGACTGATATCTCCTGTTCTAGCATATAGGAGCGTTTATTGAGGGCGTTTATGGACTGATATCTCCTGTTCTAGCGTATAGGAGTGTTTATTGAGGGTGTGTATGGACTGATATCTCCTGTTCTAGCGTATAGGAGTGTTTATAGAGTGTGTGTATGGACTGATATCTCCTGTTCTAGCGTATAGGAGTGTTTATAGAGTGTGTTTATGGACTGATATCTCCTGTTCTAGCATATAGGAGACATATTGAGGGCGTTTATGGACTGATATCTCCTGTTCTAACTGTATAGGAGTGTTTATTGAGGGTGTGTATGGACTGAGCGATCAGCGTTGATAAATAGGACGCGTTTGTTGAGGGTGTTTATGAACTGATATCTCCTGTGCCTAGCGTATAGGAGTGGTTTATCCAGGGTACCTATGGATTGATATCTCCTGTTCTAGAGCCACCAGGAGGTGTTTAAAGAGGGCGTTTATGGACTGATGTGTAACCTGTTCTAGCGTTATTAGGCAGCCGATGAGTTATTGCCCATTTCTGGACTGATATCTCCTGTTCTAGCGTATAGAAGCGTTTATTGAGGGTCTGTCTCTGGACTCTCTCAATCTCCTGTTCTAGCGTTAAGGAGTGTTTATTGAGGGTGTTTATGGACTGATATCTCCTGTTCTAGCGTATAGGCGTGTTATTGAGGGCAGTATGGACTGATATCTCCTGTTCTAGCGTCAAGGAGCGTTTATTGAGGGCTGTTTATTGACTGATATTAGCGTGTTCCGCTTAGGAGTGTTTATTGAGTGTGTTTATGGACTGATATCTCCTGTTCTAGTGTATAGGAGCGTTTATTGAGTGTGTTTATGGACTGATATCTCCTGTTCTAGCGTATAGGAGCGTTTATTGAGGATGTTTATGGACTGATATCTCCTGTTCTAGCGTATAGGAGCGTTTATTGAGGGCGTTTATGGACTGATATCTCCTGTTCTAGCGTATAGGAGCGTTTATTGAGGGCGTTTATGGACTGAAATCTCCTGTTCTAGCGTATAGGAGCGTTTATTGAGATTCAAATATATGGACTGATATCTCCTGTTCTAGCGTATAGGAGTGTTTATTGAGGGCGTGTATGGACTGATATCTCCTGTTCTAGCGTATAGGAGCGTTTATTGAGGGTGTTTATGGACTGATATCTCCTGTTCTAGCGTATAGGAGTGTTTATAGAGGGTGTTTATGGACTGATATCTCTTGCTCTAGCGTATAGGAGTGTTTATAGAGGGTGTTTATGGACTGATATCTCCTGTTCTAGCGTATAGGAGACATACATACACATTTATGTGGCGAACTGAAAGCCTGTGTTGCAGATGTTTGAGGTATAGGAGCGAGACAGCGTTGATAAACATACGCTGGTTTGTTTAGTGCTTGTGAATGCTTTGTTGTGCCACATTCATTAAGTAGGTTCCTCCAGATTACCCTATTTGCATCTGCGGTCTCTGGAGCACCACCACTGTGTAAAGACCTTTGCTAATGTGTAATGTGTCCTTCATGGCAGCCGATGAGTTATGGCCCATTTCTGTCATTTTGCCCTATCTCTCTCTCTCTCTCTCTCTCTCTCTCTCTCTCAACTCCGCTGAGCTTAACGGAGCTGTCAGTCTAACGGGACCCATTAACGAGCCAGACAACAGGCCATTAGGCTCCAGGAGCTTAATTGCTCATTAATTGGCTAATTAGCGTTCCGCTTTGTTTTTCACTCTCCTTTGACTCGGCTTGTTTACCGTGCGTGTTCTCCCTCTGCTCTCTACACCTCGCCGCTGTTCTCAGACATGCTCAGATAGCTGGTGTTGGGGGGGGTTAGTGTTCCATTATGGCACGTTTTGTAAAGCGAGCTAAACATTATAAGTGCAGTATGACCGGCTTGGTTCCTGGTTTTCCCCAAAGGATCCTCACAGTAAGACAATGGAAGAGTCTGTTTTACACCTTAGTAAAATATAATAATGCGATTCAAATATACAACAATAATAGTAAAACTTTACAGTCGTTAAGTGTAATAATGCCACTGAGTGAAGCGCTGTAATGCGAGTGTTGAGTGTAATAATGCAACTGAGTGAAGCGCTGTAATGCGAGTGTTGAGTGTAATAATGCGACTGAGCGAAGTGCTACAATGCAACAGTTAAGTGTAACAATGCGACTGAGTGAAACGCTGTAATGTGAGTGTTAAGTGTAACAATGCGACAGAGTGAAGCGCTGTAATGCGAGTGTTAAGTGTAACAATGCGACAGAGTGAAGCGCTGTAATGCGAGTGTTAAGTGTAACAATGCGACAGAGTGAAGCGCTGTAATGCGAGTGTTAAGTGTAACAATGCGACAGAGTGAAGCGCTGTAATGCGAGTGTTAAGTGTAACAATGTGACTCAGTGAAGCGCTATAATGCGAGTGTTAAGTGTAACAATGCGACTGAGCGAAGCGTTGTAATGCGAGTGTTTAGTGTAACAGTGCGACTTAGTGAAGCGATATAATGCGAGTGTTGAGTGTAACAGTGCGACTCAGTGAAGCGATATAATGCAAGTGTTAAGTGTAATAATGCGACTGAGCGAAGCGTTGTAATGCAAGTGTTTAGTGTAACAATGCGACTAAGTGAAGCGCTACAATGCGACTGTTAAGTGTAACAGTGCGACTCAGTGAAGCGATATAATGCGAGTGTTAAGTGTAATAATGCGACTGAGTGAAGCGCTGTAATGCGAGTGTTGAGTGTAATAATGCGACTGAGTGAAGCGCTGTAATGCGAGTGTTGAGTGTAATAATGCGACTGAGTGAAGCGCTGTAATGCGAGTGTTGAGTGTAACAATGCGACTGAGTGAAGCGCTGTAATGCGAGTGTTGAGTGTAATAATGCGACTGAGTGAAGCGCTGTAATGCGAGTGTTGAGTGTAACAATGCGACTGAGTGAAGCGCTGTAATGCGAGTGTTGAGTGTAATAATGCGACTGAGTGAAGCGCTGTAATGCGAGTGTTGAGTGTAACAATGCGACTGAGTGAAGCGCTGTAATGCGAGTGTTGAGTGTAACAATGCGACTGAGTGAAGCACTGTAATGCGAGTGTTGAGTGTAACAATGCGACTGAGTGAAGCGCTGTAATGCGAGTGTTGAGTGTAATAATGCGACTGAGTGAAGCACTGTAATGCGAGTGTTGAGTGTAATAATGCGACTGAGTGAAGCGCTATAATGCGAGTGTTGAGTGTAATAATGCGACTGAGTGAAGCACTGTAATGCGAGTGTTGAGTGTAACAATGCGACTGAGTGAAGCGCTACAATGCGACTCTCTACAGCTCAACAGTACCACAGCTCCAGTGAAGAGCAGTAAAGTGTATAGTGAGATGAACTGAAGTGCAATAACCCTGTCCTGTGTTTGACCTGCGCTGCTTCTCTGTACTCTATCGCCCCCTGGAGTAATCACAGGTATAACCGCAACAGTAAAGACGCATCCTGAGCGTATAAATGTCACAGCGTGTGAATGTGTGGAATCTCCTCAGTGAAGGAAAACCTGGGCTTTGAGCTGCGGTGTTTCACTGCTGGAGGGTCAGAGGTCAGTCAGAGCTGGTTATTCACTGGTTCAGAGTCACGAGACCCAACACTGACCCGCACGGCCCGTATTCCTGAAAACGTGTTTCCTTCTTTAAAGGTAGTTTAGAGACACAGACGGAATATTCCGGCTTCATTCGATCAGTTCAGAGTTCCATAGACCCTCAGCTGAGACCACCCAACTGAACCGAGCATATACAGAGAGGAGAGAGAGGGATGGGAGGGAGACAGCGAGAGAAAGAGAGGATAGAGACTGAGGAAGAAAGGAGAAGAGAAGAAGAAAGATAGAGGACAGAAAGAAAGAGAGAGAGAAATAGAGAGGTAAGGACCAAGAGGGGGAGCACACAAGACAGAGAGAGGAAAGAGAGAGAGAGAGAAAGGGAGACAGAGAGAGGGAGGAGGGAGAGGGAGAGAGAGAGGGAGGGAGAAAGAGAGAGAGAGCGAGAGAGAGAGAGAGGGCGAGAGAGAGAGAGAGGGAGAGAGAGAGAGGGAGAGAGAGAGAGAAGGTGGCAAGAAATAATAATAAAAGACAAACAGAGAGAAAGAAAGAGAAGGAGGTGTAATGGTGAGAGGGAGAGAAATGGGGAAGAGAAAGAATGACTAGACACATGAGGAGAAAGAGAGAGGGAGAGAGAGAGAGGGAGAGAGAGAGAGGGAGAGAGAGAGAGAAAGAAGGAGAGAGAGAGAGAGAGAGAGAGAAAGAGAGAGAGAGAGAGAGAGAGATTACATGCGAATGAAGAAAAATCTGTGTGCGGCAAATCTGCATTCCAGCATCCGAATGCGCTGCAGCACACAGGCCTCCGGGATACGGATGCTGTTGCCATGGAAACGAGCAGCTCAGCATCACACGGTGCGGGGCATTACCATAAATCAGGAATTATCATAAATCTGTCTTAACGTCAGGCTGAGCGGGCGGAGCGGGCGAGTGTCGGCGTTCTGATTTTCAATAAACGCTCTGCCTGTGTGCGGACGTGTGTGTGTGCGGACGTGTGTGTGTCTGTGTGTGTGTGCGTGCGTGTGTGTGTGTGTGTGTCCGTGACTATGGGAATGTGGGAATGTGGGAACGTGTCGTGAGGCAGATTTTCCTCCTGGTTGTTTAGTTGTTATGTTCTCTGTTAGCTTCATTGAAACATTAGGCGAAATGGTGAATCTGACGTGCTTTAAAGGGCCCATATAAAACATTAGCATTAGCATTAGCATATCCCAGCAGGGTCACAGCTCAAAGCACCACAGCACTGTACTGTTATTGTCTTTCTGACACCTCCACTCAAGATACTGCAGTTTGTGATTCTAGATGTGGGTCTCATGTTCTGAGTTAGCAGGAACTGAGCATTTTCTACTATGTGAGGTGCTGTTTACTTAAGTTAGCTTAGCACTTAAAACACTAAACAGCAGATGTCAGACATTGCACCTGTACTGGGATGTTTGTATCTATTTAGCCAAGCTAGCTGGGAGAAAGGAGCTAGCTAGCTTTAGCTAGCTAGGAGAGAGGAGTCCACTAGCTTTAGCTTAGCTAAGTGAGAGGAGCCCAATAGCTTTAGTTAGCTAGGAGGGAGGAGCCCACAAGCTTTAGCTAGCTAGGAGAGAGGAGTCCACTAGCTTTAGCTTAGCTAAGTGAGAGGAGCCCAATAGCTTTAGTTAGCTAGGAGGGAGGAGCCCACTAGCTTTAGCTAGCTAGGAGAGAGGAGTCAACTAGCTTTAGCTTAGCTAAAAGAGGAGCCCACTAGCTTCAGCTTAGCTAAGAGAGAGGAGCCCACTAGCTTTAGCTTAGCTAAAAGAGGAGCCCACTAGCTTTAGCTTAGCTAAAAGAGGAGCCCACTAGCTTTAGCTTAGCTAAAAGAGGAGCCCACTAGCTTTAGCTTAGCTAAGAGAGAGGAGCCCACTAGCTTTAGCTATCTAAGAGAGAGGAACCCACTAGCTTTAGCTTAGCTAAAAGAGGAGCCCACTAGCTTTAGCTTAGCTAAGAGAGAGGAGCCCACTAGCTTTAGCTATCTAAGAGAGAGGAACCCACTAGCTTTAGCTTAGCTAAAAGAGGAACCCACTAGCTTTAGCTTAGCTAAAAGAGGAGTCCACTAGCTTTAGCTTAGCTAAGTGAGAGGAGCCCAATAGCTTTAGTTAGCTAGGAGGGAGGAGCCCACTAGCTTTAGCTAGCTAGGAGAGAGGAGTCAACTAGCTTTAGCTTAGCTAAAAGAGGAGTCAACTAGCTTTAGCTTAGCTAAGAGAGAGGAGCCCACTAGCTTTAGCTTAGCTAAAAGAGGAGCCCACTAGCTTTAGCTTAGCTAAAAGAGGAGCCCACTAGCTTTAGCTTAGCTAAAAGAGGAGCCCACTAGCTTTAGCTTAGCTAAAAGAGGAACCCACTAGCTTTAGCTTAGCTAAAAGAGGAGCCCACTAGCTTTAGCTTAGCTAAGAGAGAGGAACCCACTAGCTTTAGCTTAGCTAAAAGAGGAGCCCACTAGCTTTAGCTTAGCTAAGAGAGGAGCAGAAATCCAGCTCCTAAACTGGCAGGTTCAATTCCTCCCACTTTGCCCATGTAAACATTAGCAGCATTAGCGAGCGCCCTGAACACCACCGCTAGCAAACAGACACGGCATCACATGTAAGGAATCAGGTGAACGCGGAGTAGGAACTCTGGTGAGTCTGTTTGGTAGAATTCCTGGTGTATGTATTCCGGACAGTAGCCTTAGCCATGGTTTACACTGGGACAGGAAGCTGTGTAGCGCTCTTCACTGTGTACTGTGCACGCTTCCGCGTTAGTGAACACGGAGGGGTAGGTGTGGTCTATACCTGTACAGAACCGAAGAGAACAGCCGCTGTGTGACGTCATACCACCAAATCGTTCTGTGGCCCTGAGCACGATTGGTTAACCGGGTCTGGAAAATCATGCAGAGTCCAGTTTCCCAGCATTCTTTACGGGAACCGTTCCTTTTGCGCTCCGAACCGTCCGGGCCTTGAGTGGAACCAGGCGGAGGGTGTAACTGTAGGACTCCAGAGCGCCCCTGTGTGGTGAGTGGAGCTGATGGAGTGGGTGTAGGTACGCGGTAGGCGTGTCTCTCCAGCGGTCTAGAGTTTATTGATTGACCTTTTCTGGCCGGTTCCGCGAGGTTCTCCGCGATAGACCGTCTGCTGTGTCTAGTACTCCACACCTTCACCTAATGAATGACTTTCTACACTCCTCCTTCATTTCCTCTCTCTCTCTCTCTCTCTCTCTCTCTCTCTCTCTCTCTCTCTCTCTCTCTCTCTCTCTCTCTCTGTCTCTCTCTCTCTCTCTCTCTCTCTCTCTCTCTCTCTTGCTGTCTCTCTCTCTCTCTCTCTCTAAGCCGATAACCCACAGTCCCCTGGGGCCCGGCCTCTGTAATGGTGCGGGTTCCGGGCCCGTATTTGAGCAGGGTTGTTTAATTGGTATGTGTTCTACATGACTGTGGGAGTATTAGACTCACAAATGAAGGTTAGCACCTCGCTGCTGGTAATCGACTGAGAGAAATTGATTTGCGCTTCGGAGCTCTACAGGGACACGACTTATAGTTCTCTAAAGAACCGACGCTTTATCAGAGTCCCTCTCTCCCTCTCTCTCTCTCTCTCTCTCTCTCTCTCCCCCTCTCTCTCTCTCCGGGGTCACCCCCTCGCTCCGATCTCCTCTCTCTCTCTCCCACTTTGCTTCTCTCGTAAAAACATCTCTCCCATCCTAGCTCCTCTCATCATCTAGGTCGAGCTGTCCCTGTGAACACCACCTCGCGCCTCCTCCTCAGACTCGGGCCCACATGAATCCCTCTCTCTCCTCTCTCTCTCAG
>JAMWET010001516.1:27500-42500 GCA_024036415.1 Prochilodus magdalenae | reverse complement strand
CTGTTTACAAAGATTACATTGTTTACACAGATTACACTGATTACACTGATTACACAGATTACACTGTTTACAAAGATTACATTGTTTACACTGATTACACAGATTACATTGTTTACACAGATTACACTGTTTACAAAGATTACATTGTTTACACAGATTACACTGATTTACACAGATTACACTGTTTACAAAGATTACATTGTTTACACAGATTACACTGATTACACAGATTACACTGTTTACAAAGATTACATTGTTTACACAGATTACACTGATTACACAGATTACACAGATTTATACTGATTTACACAGATTACACTGTTTACACTGTTTACCCAGATTACACAGATTACACTGTTTACCCAGATTACACAGATTACACTGTTTTCACAGATTACACCATTTACACTGATTACACAGAATACATTGTTTACACTTTTTACAAAGATTACACTGATTTACACAGATTACACTGTTTACCCCGATTAACCATATTACGCTGATTACGCTGTTTACACAGATTACGCTGTTTACA
This sequence comes from Prochilodus magdalenae, assembly GCA_024036415.1. Taxonomy (NCBI): domain Eukaryota; kingdom Metazoa; phylum Chordata; class Actinopteri; order Characiformes; family Prochilodontidae; genus Prochilodus; species Prochilodus magdalenae. Next base: position 41,965 of record JAMWET010001516.1, on the reverse strand, counting down.
CAGATTACACTGTTTACCCCGATTAACCATATTACGCTGATTACGCTGTTTACACAGATTACACTGTTTACACTGATTACACCATTTACACTGATTACACAAATTACACTGTTTACACAGATTACACAGATTACACTGTTTACACAGATTGCACAGATTACACTGTTTACACTGTTTACACTGATTACATCATTTACACTGATTACACAAATTACACTGTTTACACAGATTACACAGATTACACTATTTACACAGATTGCACAGATTACACTGTTTACCCAGATTACACAGATTACACTGTTTACACAGATTACATTGTTTACACTGATTACACAGATTACATTGTTTACACAGATTACACAGATTACACTGTTTACACAGATTACACTGTTTACACAGATTACACAAATTACACTGTTTACACAGATTACACAGATTACACAGATTACACTGTTTACACAGATTACACAGATTACACTGTTTACACAGATTACATTGTTTACACTGATTACACAGATTACATTGTTTACACAGATTACACTGTTTACACAGATTACACAGATTACACTGTTTACACAGATTACATTGTTTACATTGTTTACACAGATTACACTGATTTACACAGATTACACTGTTTACAAAGATTACATTGTTTACACAGATTACACTGATTACACAGATTACACTGTTTACAAAGATTACATTGTTTACACAGATTACACTGATTACACAGATTACACAGATTTATACTGATTTACACAGATTACACTGTTTACACTGTTTACCCAGATTACACAGATTACACTGTTTACCCAGATTACACAGATTACACTGTTTTCACAGATTACACCATTTACACTGATTACACAGAATACATTGTTTACACTTTTTACAAAGATTACACTGATTTACACAGATTACACTGTTTACCCCGATTAACCATATTACGCTGATTACGCTGTTTACACAGATTACGCTGTTTACACAGATTACACTGTTTACCCCGATTAACCATATTACGCTGATTACGCTGTTTACACAGATTACACTGTTTACACTGATTACACCATTTACACTGATTACACAAATTACACTGTTTACACAGATTACACAGATTACACTGTTTACACAGATTGCACAGATTACACTGTTTACACTGTTTACACTGATTACATCATTTACACTGATTACACAAATTACACTGTTTACACAGATTACACAGATTACACTGTTTACCCAGATTACACAGATTACACTGTTTACACAGATTACATTGTTTACACTGATTACACAGATTACATTGTTTACACAGATTACACAGATTACACTGTTTACACAGATTACACTGTTTACACAGATTACACAAATTACACTGTTTACACAGATTACACAGATTACACAGATTACACTGTTTACACAGATTACACAGATTACACTGTTTACACAGATTACATTGTTTACACTGATTACACAGATTACATTGTTTACACAGATTACACTGTTTACACAGATTACACAGATTACACTGTTTACACAGATTACATTGTTTACACTGTTTACACAGATTACACTGTTTACCCAGATTACAGTGTTTACACAGATTACATTGTTTACACTGATTACACCATTTACACTGATTACACAAATTACACTGTTTACACAGATTACACAGATTACACTGTTTACACAGATTGCACAGATTACACTGTTTACACTGTTTACACTGATTACACCATTTACACTGATTACACAAATTACACTGTTTACACAGATTACACAGATTACACTATTTACACAGATTGCACAGATTACACTGTTTACCCAGATTACACAGATTACACTGTTTACACAGATTACATTGTTTACACAGATTACACAGATTACACTGTTTACACAGATTACACAGATTACACTGTTTACACAGATTACACAAATTACACTGTTTACACAGATTACACAGATTACACTGTTTACACAGATTACACAGATTACACTGTTTACACAGATTACATTGTTTACACTGATTACACAGATTACATTGTTTACACAGATTACACTGTTTACACAGATTACACAGATTACACTGTTTACACAGATTACATTGTTTACACTGTTTACACAGATTACACTGTTTACCCAGATTACACTGTTTACCCAGATTACAGTGTTTACACAGATTACATTGTTTACACTGATTACACCATTTACACTGATTACACAAATTACACTGTTTACACAGATTACACAGATTACACTGTTTACCCAGATTACACAGATTACACTGTTTACACTGATTACACCATTTACACTGATTACACCATTTACACTGTTTACACAGATTGCACAGATTACACTGTTTACACAGATTACATTGTTTACACTGATTACACAGATTACACTGTTTACACAGATTACACTGTTTACACAGATTACATTGTTTACACTGATTACACAGATTACACTGTTTACCCAGATTACACTGTTTACCCAGATTACAGTGTTTACACTGATTACAGAGATTACACTGATTACACCATTTACACTGTTTACACTGATTACACAGATTACACTGTTTACCCAGATTACAGTGTTTACACAGATTACACTGTTTACCCAGATTACAGTGTTTACACTGATTACACTGAATACACTGTTAAATGTGGGGTTGATCTTTTCCTTCATATGTAAATAAACAAACAATATGCAAATATCGTGCGAATAGAACACAGATGTGATTGATTGTGATTACTTATGAATGATTGTTATTAATTGTTATTAATTGTGTTGAAATGAACACAGAATGGTAATACTGTGTTAGGAGCTGAGATATATTGTTAATGACGTGCTGAGGGGGTCTAAGACTTTTGCCCCTCTCTGTGTCGTCCCCATGCGGCTCAGCATTAGCATTCTGGCGGCCGATCTCTCTCGGATCTCCGCTAGGATTAGCAGAGCTCTTAGCATCTAAGCTAATCTGGTTAACACCTGTTTTTTATTGACATAGGCGGCGCATTTGAGCGCTCCCTGCTAATCCGATCCGTCTCCGTCTCCCTCTCTCTCTCTGGAGCGAGTCTCCTCTGGTCTTCATTTGATTTATTTATTTATTTGTTTGTTTTTTTATTTTTGGACGAGAGTTTTGGCAAATCTTCCCCGACAGACAGATTTACAGGTTTAGCCTTCTGGCTCCTGTTGGCTTCTGCTGGAAGCTCCAGAAGTGCAGCAGCTTTGTGAAATTCCCTCGAGCACTTTAAAGGAGATTTGACTTTGGAGTGACAACTGCTGGGCAATATGGCGTAACGCAGGGCCGAATCAGCCGTTCGGAATTAGAGCTTTCTGACTCCACACTGAAGTCGGATTTAATACAGGGGGACTAGATCAGTTAGCGCTCCCATGCTCCTTATTTCAGGGTGGCTGCTCACATTCTGGGGAAGTATATCTCTACACTCAGCAGCAGAAGTCTGTCTCTCAGTATGGCGTCGGGCCGCCGTGTTCGCTAACCCAACACGCCAGACGTCTCGGTATGGAGCTGTAGAGGTTCCTAATGGAGTCCTGTGATAATCCATCCCATGCAGCTTGAATATCCTCACACGGTTCCTGCAGATGGTGCAGTAGGGGTGGAGGTGGAGGGACACCAGGTCTTCTGGACATGTGACGGCAAACCGTCCATCTTGGTGCTGACCACGGTGCCTCCACACACGGGTTCGTTAGGCGTCTCCACCAAGACTAAAGCGGGACTCGTCACTGTACCGTGTAGTACCCGATTGGTTAAGGGCTCTGTAGTGTGATTAATGTTCAGACTCAGATTAATGATCACTACATCCCCCTGATTTAGACCATCAGAGCGTACTCTCTCCATTCTGGACACACGTTCTGACAGGCACCTTCACCAGATTTCACATTCCACCTTAAATGGAACAGCAATTACATTAGGGTGCTGATATTCAACTTTTTATTTAGTCTAATTTTCCCATTCCACCTTAAATTAAGCAGCACTTACATTCTGGTGCTAACATTCCGCTGCTAATTCACCAGATTATTGCTCCGGTTTTCCCGTTCCACCTTAAATGGAGCGATTACATTCTGGTGCTGATGTTCAGCTTCTTATTCACTCAGATTTTCCCGTTCCACCTTAAATGGTGGGAGCGCAGTGTGAGCTAATTCAGTGGAGGCTCTGTAGGTCCTCCTGTATGGCTGCTGCTGCACATGTATGTGTCGACAGGTGTGACACCTTAGCACAGAACTCCAGGTCTACTCTGATCGGGGTGGGACGTGCCCGGAATGTTGGGCCAGTTTCACACAGTGGGATGGCACTGATGCCAGACCCGGCTCTCCTCCCGGAGGAACAGCGGAGCGGCTATCTCTGTTAGTGAAGGCTGTACAAACACGCACTCCGGAATCGTGTCGGCACTGCCGGGAGATTTGTATCTGTCAGGCTCTAGACTTTGGCTTTGAAGTCCTGGTTCTGGGATTTGGCTAATCTTGAGGCAGGGATCATCTCAAACATCCTGGCATTAGCGCTTAGCTTAGCAATCGACTTCCATTAGCCCATAGGCCTGACCCGGCTAAGCCTGGAACCACATTAACCTCGGGATTCCGGCAATCTCTTCATCCTCCGCTCCTCTCTCTCTCTGTCTCGCTCGCTGTGGGAGAGAACCGCGGATTAAATACACGTATGTGTTCTACTGAAGCTTTCTGTGGCTCTAGACTCATGTGAGGTTCCGACCGTGAGTCTGTGATTCCTACATCACCGTCTTTCATTACAGACGGAATCAAACAGGATCAGCCGAGTCTTCATTCCGGACCACAGGTGTCCAAACTCGGCAAGGAACAACGCAACGTGTGGGATTCGTGTGGTACATTAGCGCTGGCGGTTCTAGATAAAACACAGACATTGTCATGTATGTGATCTTGTGTGAATCAGACATAGAGCTGCTAACACTGTTAGCATTCCCGAACATCTAACCAGAACCTACTCACACCACCCCTCATAAACACATATCTAGAACCTCCAGGTATGATTAGTTGGTTTCTCTGTCAATTCGCAATCAGCTAACTAGAACCTCTAGAAGATTATTTTCATTCGCATGATTGGTTGGTTCTTTTGTCAGTTCTACCTAGAACCTCCAGGTGATTTTTCCCCACAAAACTGTTATTGGTTGGTTCCTTTGTTGGTTTACAGTCGGCTGTCTAGAACCTCCAGGTGGTGTTTTTTTTTCACTTAACTGTAATTTGTCGGTTTCTTTGGAGATCCAAAGACAGCTATCTAGAACCTCCAGACATTTTTTTCTCACAGAAGAGTGATTGGTTGATTCCTTTGTTGATTCTCTGTCATCTGTCTAGAACCTCTCACAAAGCTGTCGATTGACGGTCAGGTATTTCATGGAGAGGTCAGTTGAGCTCTGCAGTAAGTGATGGATGGCCCTTACCGTGGTCCAGGGCAGCTCTAGCACCCACAAACCGACTGTGGCAGAGGTGGTGTCCCACGATAGTGCCAGCCACTGAGCTCCTCAGTACAGCTTATGCCCCCGTTAGTGACGTGTACGACTGAAACACCTGAATAAGAGGGGTGTCCACAAACTTATGGCCACCATACGCAAGGCTACACTGCATAAACAGATGATTGGGCGAGTGAAGGTATCTGAACTCTGATTGGACGTTTGTTATTTCCTCTTCTATATCTTAATGTAAGACCATCACTTCATTCGCCAGGATATTCTGGGAGTGTGCAGTCTGTATCCCCCCACCACCCGTCCTTTAAACCCCCCATCCTCCTTGAAATCCTGAGCAGCTCGGCCGAGGCACTTCCAGCTTTCGCTCCGTCCTTCAGCCCTGCAGCGCTCCTAAAGCCGAGACGCTCCAGCCTGCAGTGAAAGATTAGCCTGTGAGTTATGCCTCATCTGCGGGCCGCGGAAGGCGCCTCCATTTTAAAATCGGAGATTCATGGGGCAAACTGAATTATAAAATGGTTGGAGGGAGGCGCGGGCTAATCGAGGCTTCGACTCCGTCACGGCTGAGAGGAAATACGGGGGGAATTAATTTGCTCTGTCATTAAGACAAAGGAAGGTGAGCGGAGGAGAGCGGCGTACCGGGCCACAGTTCGTTGGCCCTCATTCACAGGGCTCATAAATTTCCGTGGCTTTCGCTTTAACGAAAGCTATAAAGCGTTATCGCCGCCGCCGTAAAACGCTGTAATTAACATTCAACAACTGTAACTGATCTACCGCTCGCGCTCTCCGCCGTGAAGCTGGCGGGTTTGGCGTGGGCGCCGGGGAAGTGCCCAGAATCTCATTTCAGGGGGCCTGGGCACAGGCAGGGGTTCAGAGCGGGTGTGGTGGGAAATGGTTCAGATGTTCTTTACTGTGGTGGTGAGGGAAACCAGGGGTCTCCATCATCAGTAGTAGAACAGTTCAGGACGGAGAACCACGGCTGGAACGTTCAGTATGAGTTGATATGTGTGGTCACATGACCGTATAGCAGGCAGTAACAGATCCAGTCTGTACGGTAAAGTCGAGCTACACATTCTGTTTAAAGGCACAATGGGAAACAGCAGTATACTGTACTATACTATACTACACTATACTACGCTACACTATACTACGCTACACTATACTACACTATACTATACTACACTATACTACACTATACTGTACTGCACTATACTATACTATACTACACTATACTATACTATACTATACTATACTATACTACACTATACTGCACTACGCTACATTATACTGCACTACACTATACTACACTATACTATACTTACACTACACTATACTACACTATACTATACTTAAACTACACTTTACTGCACTACACTATACTATACTACACTATACTACGCTACACTATACTATACTGTACTGTACGACACTATACTATACTACACTGCACTATACTATAATATACTGTACTATGACTATACTTTACTTTTACTATATTATTACTAGACTATAACATAAACTATACTATACTAAAATATACACTATAACATACACACTACTATTACTATACTATAACTATACTATAACATACTTTCACCTATACTATGCTATACTATGACTATTAGATTAGCTACTATGACTTTACTATGACAACATACTTTACTATATTATAGTACACCATATATCGTACTATACCACAGCATATATATACTATATGATATACTATATCATATTGCACTGCAACATATGCTGTACTGTAACATATACTATACTATATTACACTATAATATATACTATATTATTACATAGTGTACTATAATACATACTATACTTCACAATAACAACATACTGTACTATATATACTGTACTATACTATACTATACTACATATACTATACTATACTATGCATATGCATAATATTTAAAGTGAAAATAATGAACAGGTATATGTTGTGTAGTTGTAATTAAGTTTCAACAGCTGTAACTGATAACATCCCTGGTAGTAACTAAGGGGGACGCTGGGGGTCCACTGGTGTGTTGCTTAGTGGTGTCTGGGTGGTCTGCTGGTGGTTAGAGTATACAGCGGTTAAACCGTCCAGTCTATTTCTTTTCCTTTTTTTCTTTCTTCCATCATACTTAATAAATTAGCTTAGTGAGCTAATTCATTTTATACCAGACCTATTCCTTTTTCACAGTAGCCCGGGTGGTGCGATGGTGGACCTGCAGTGGCTACTTCCCGCTCAGCAGGGTGCCCGTCTTATTGTTAGCTCCACCATTAGCTATAGAGCTCTGATATTAATATTGTTTTCCCCGTTACACAAAACATAGCTGGTCAGACATGATTGCTACATAGGGTTTGCCTTTGTAGCTTTAGCACTGGAGCTACGAGGCTAATGTAGCTAAAAATTCAGCGTATAGGCTGAACAGTGAGTTAGCATCATACAAACTGCCTTTCTAACACCTTTTCAAACTGGCTCTGTAAGACGCTGTTATTAGCATTCCGCATCAGTAACGGGTGATGTTCAGCGGCTCCGCTGTTAGCATGCTGGAGTTAGCATTATCGAGAACCTTTTCATCCAGATGCACCGAAACCAGGTGTCTTCTTTGACTCATACACTCAGTAACACATCAGACTTCTGTTCCACCAGCAGTGACAATTTCTGCCCTGCTAGCAGACAATGTAGCATTAGCGCTTGTTAGCTCCACCATTAGCTATAGAGCTCCGAAATTGAGGCCTTGGCCAGGGATGTGTTTGGCTGGCTCCACTTGGAATGGCACCATGTATTTACTCGTGTGAGGAGAGCATTAGAAGGCTGCTTGACTGAGCGTACAATTACTATAATTACGAAATTTCAAGTTGATGCATGCCCGCGGTGCTGGCGAAATGGAGGGTGCAATTATTGCAGAAGCTCCTGTGAAACTCTCCCCCACCGAGACAACACCGCACCCTATTTCCACCACCACCGCTGCTGCCACACCAACCTGTAATTGTGGCGCTTATGGATTCACAGCTGATGGACTCCATTTAGCGGGCTGCTGGTATGCAGGCCTGTGTAGCTGACCGGAGGAGACCTACCGCCGAGCCTCTTTACCCCAGATGTGGTTGAATGGTCAAGTTTGGTGGCTGAAGTTTGCTTCTCTCGCTTTAGCACTTGAGCCACAAGGCTAATTTATTGCTAAGTTATGTGCAGCAGTTAGCGGGGTGGTAACTGGGACTGTGTTCTAAATATGAGGTTACGATACTTGTTACGATGCACAAATGTGCTGAAGTTATTAGTGCCCAGAGTGTGTTTACATGCTCTCAATAATCCGATAGCTCCAGCAAATCAGATTTAGCCCGTAATCTGATCTATGTGCTTACATACACTTGGCTAGTCAGATAATAATAATGATTTCTGCTTTACAACTTTCCATACTACACTATGCTATACTATACATACTACACTATGCTATACTATACATACTACACTATGCTATAGTATATATACTGTAGTACACTATACTATACTATATATACTACACTATGCTATACTTTACATACTACACTATGCTATACTATACGTACTACACTATGCTATACTATACATACTACACTATGCTATAGTATATATACTACACTATGCTATAGTATATATACTACACTATGCTATACTATACATACTACACTATACTATACGTACTACACTATGCTATAGTATATATACTACACTATGCTATACTATACATACTACGCTATGCTATAGTATATATACTGTAGTACACTATGCTATACTATATATACTACACTATGCTATACAATATATCGTCGCTGTCCAAAGAAAAACATGTATCTTCATTTTTGATGATTTTGACTTTTATGCCTCATTTGATCACGTGAGATGCTCTTTACATTGTGTTAAATTTCATGAAGAACGAACCAACAGAACTGGCCCAACAACAGCTTGGAAAGACGTCTGGTTCCATTGACTTCCATTCAAATTAAATTAGGTTTTTGGCCTCTCCTGTAAAGTTGCCATTTTGGAGATACCTGTTTTTCTTTGGACAGCGACGATATACTACACTATACTATACTAGATATGCAGCATGGTTATACTATATATACTATACTATGTTATACTATATATACTACACTATGCTATACTATACATACGACACTATACTATACTGTATATACTACACTATGCTATACTATATATACTACACTATGCTATACTATATATACTCTACTATGATATACTATATATACTTTATTATGATATAACTATATATACTACACTATGGTATGCTATATAAGTACTATACTATGATATACTATATAAACTATACACTGTAATATATGCTATACTATATAAACTACACTATGCTATACTATATATACTATATATGATATACCATATATATTATACTGTGTTATACTGTATATACTATACTGTTATATATTATATATACTATACTGTGCTGTACTATTTATACAACACTCTGATATACTATATATACTATATTGTGTTATGCTATATATATACTATACTGTGTTATACTATATGTACTATGCTATGCGGTACTATATATATTACACTGTTATACTTTATATACTCTACTAAGATATACTATGCTATACTATATTTACTACACTATGTTATACTATATATACTATACTATGCTATACTATATTTACTACACTATGATATACTATATATACTACACAGTGTTATACTGTGCTATACTATATATACTATACTGTGCTATAGTATATATACAGCGCCCTGCAGCATGTATCCCTCCACCATGAATGGAGTTTAAGGCTGAGATCTTCTCCACACTATCATAAACAGCGTCTCAGACATCAGGCAGCGTATTCAGAACCACCTCATGTAGGACCTTTCTGTGAGGGAGCTTTTAGAGGGGACGTCTGGTTACCTTCACCACCACTGTGAACCGTTCTGGATCTAGAACCCAGTGTTTTGTTTCGACCCCACTCTGAGCGACTGTGTTTAGATCCTAACTGTTTAATTCTGCAGTGTTGATAGATTTTGGTGGAGTTCCCCTTCGGGTCTCTGGTGAATCTCGTTATAGTTTGTTTTCTCCGTAGAGCTGATCACTGAAACACCTGATTGTATTTCAGAATGAACAAGGTGGAGCGGAAGATGTTGCTCCTCACGCTTTCGCCTCGCTGGTGTAAAAGTCTCTCTGTGTTTGAGGTGTGAACAAAAGCTGCACCGAGGGGAAAAAACAAGGCGTAAGTCACTGAGAAAGTGCGAAACCACACAGCAAGATTTAAAGGCTGAAGTGCGCTGGCAGCTTGTCAATAATGCCCCACTTGCAAGTTCCTGGTGAGATTTTGGTTTCAGGTAACCCACGTGAACGGTCCAGTTCTTACTCATCGCTGCCTCTCGGAGCGCATCTCGCTTATCTCTCCCATAGTGACAAACTGATGAGCGCGTTTCGGTTTCGAGAGCGCTCCACCGCAACCTGAACCACTTCCCTCCCTGCCTGCTCTGCGAGGGTGTGAGCACGAAGCTACTGCTCGGTGGAGACTTCATCTCTTTACAGGGGAGGACTCGGCGTTCGGAGTCTGTTCGTCCACTGAGCTGAATACCTGCTGCCCACCCGATCTGGCGTTGTCCAGTCTGAGGGGTGTTCATAACCCACATGTCCAGTACAGTCGCAGGCGAAGTGCGCACACTCCTGGTCAGACTCTGTGTGTGTGTGTGTGTGTTGAGGTTCTCAGTGTAAGTTACAGGTCCTCCACGGAGACACACAACTACACACTCTAATACACACCCACACAGGAGAACACGTGAAGCTCAGGGCGGCACGGTGGGGGAGGGGTTAGAACTATCGCCTCGCAGTGGGTCTGGGTTCCAGTCCCAGCCCAGGTAACCGGTGTGCACGTTCTCCCTGTGTCTGTGGGGGTTCCAGACTGGTGGCCTGTCCGTGGTGTTTCCCGCCTCCCGCCCAGTGAGCGCTGGGATAGGCTCCAGAAGGGTGAAGCGATGAAGGGATGAATGGAGGTGTGCTCTCACTGAGGAGATCAACACCAACATTGACTGGTGGTGTTCAAAGCGCCATGTGTTCAGAGAACCTGGCGTAGTCTGTAGCTTCACTGCCTGGAAAGGTGTGCGGTTAAAGCTGAAGGCCTCTGCAGGTGAGGGTAAACTCCCCAGCACTTTGTTCTCAGGAGAACGTGATTAGACCTGCGTCTTTATCAGACCTCTGTCAGTCACGCAGCTACTCCGCGCCCACCGTATCCACACCGAGCGCTCATTTTCAGGGTTCCTTTGGTCTTCGGTGTTTAATTATGGGAAGGATGCGCGGGAATCCTGTGGATTAGGGTTCGCATCTGATTACATCCGCATTGGAGCCCCAGTCTAATGTAGTTTGGACACAATCAGATTTCATGTGGGCTATTTGCTCTGCAGGCTATCAGAGATCAATCTGGATACAAACCGGATATGCCAAAATCAGATGTGGGCTGGGAGTCTGGACACAGCCTTAGAAATCCACAACATGGGATTTAACCGGAGAAGTTCAAAGTGTGTCCGGTAATCACATTCCATTCCTACACAGGAATCAAACTCGGTGTGTAGGTTTAACATGGTGAGACACGAAAACGCTTCACGCTCCGTCACACGTGTGGTGTAACCAAGGACGGGTCTTATCCCTGACTGACCCAACACCACCATTACAGACCTCCAGCGAGCAGTGGTGCCTCCATCAGTCCTCCTGTTAGTGCAGCACCATCGGCAGACGGCTGCACCACGCAGGACTACATGCACACAGACCGTTACCACGACTGTCCTTAACACCACGTCACCGTCACCAAAGACTGCAGTGGTGTCGTACCAGACTGTCATGGAGTGACTCAGAATGGCAGCGGGTCATCTTCAGTGACGAGTCCCGCTTTAGTCTTGGTGGAGACGCCCAACGAACCCGTGTGTGGAGGCACCGTGGTCAGCATCGAGATGGACGGTTTGTAGTCACACGTCCAGAAGGTCTGGTGTCCCTCCACCTCCACCCCTACCGCACCATCGGCAGGAACTGTGTGAGGATGTTCAAGCTGCATGGGATGGAGTATCACAGGACTCCATTAGGAACCTCTACAGCTCCATACCGAGACGTCTGGCGTGTTGGGTTAGCAAACACGGCGGCCCGACGCCATACTGAGAGACAGACTTCTGTATGTGTAGCTCAATAAATATTGATCATATCAGTCTAAACTTATCACCAGTTATTGATCCTGGTCACCTTTATCCTCCTTCCCAACACACCCGCACTCCCACACCTCCTTCCTTCTATTCTGGTTCAGATATTCTATCTTACTGTTTCACGTTAGTGGGCAGGTATCACTGTCAGTTACGATCTCGTCATCACGTTAGCCGGTTCCTCCCGTTAGCCGAGGCCGCTGTACTCCGCTGGCTCCGGGTGCGGGATTGCTGTCAGCTGATTTGCGGACGCACAAAGAGCTTCTTTCATCATGAGACTTAAATTACAGGCCTAATCCATTTCCACACTAATCTTGGCGGCTGATGCGGCTCGAAGCATCAAGAGGCCGATTGGATCCGTTTCCGATTGGGCACGGCTACTAGTGGACAGGGCCTGACCTGATGTGGCCCGACCCGGTGGGGATCTTGAGAACGGTGTCTGTTGTGGGGAGTGTGTTTGCGAGCGGAGCGGGTAGGAAGTGAGCCCTCATGGCTGCTGATTAGAGCCTCTGGTTTTTTTGGGGTCGTTTTTTTCAGGTCTAATTTTAATCTGCGTAATGTGAAGGACACTATGAGCCATTGACTGGTGGGTGTCTTATGACTGATTTGGCTCGTCTTGTGGTTTTCTCGCTGTAGTTTCGCTTCATAGATGAGCGCTTAGCCAGGAAATTATTTTTAACCCCAGTTCACGAACTGCTCTTTATCTTTTTATCTGTCTCTCTTTTCTCAGAGCTCAGGCCTCTTAGCGTGATCTCCAGCTGCCTTGTTGTTTGAAAGGCCTAGAAATTAGCCAAGGTGTCTGTTTCCTTGGTTTTAGCTCTAAAGCTACGAGGCTAATGCTAATGGTAATGCACATGCCTCTGTTAGCTTTGTGGTATCTGACACTGTGTGACGTGCCATTGTCTATAAACATAGTACGGACAGAATGCAGACTTCGTACTGTAGCGTATCCTAGCAGCTAGTGTTGTTAGCGATGCTAACAGTTTAGCCTGTACAGATACCAGTGAGTCATACAGTGTTAGAAACCACATAATCAAAGCTAACAGTGGCACTGAACATCTACACATGGTTTCAGCTCAGGCCAGGCTCCCTGAGATGGACTGGAGGCCTGTCCAGGTTGGTTCCTGCTCCCAGTGAGAGCTGGGATAGACTCCGCCCCCCTGTGGATACTTAGTTCTCCTGGTTGGTTATGAGTCCATATGTCTTTGTGGCACACGTGTCCCGGCTGCCGTGTCCGTACCTTCATTAAACACAGAAGTTTGGAATGTTTGGTTGGTGCTGGACTGGGCATGTGTGGTGTTAAGGTTGAGTGTTCCATGTTCACACTAGCATACGACAAGTCACTCCATGACAGTCTGGTACGACACCACTGCAGTCTTTGGTGACGGTGACGTGGTGTTAAGGACAGTCGTGGTAACGGTCTGTGTGCAGGTAGTCCTGCGTGGTGCAGCCGTCTGCTGATGGTGCTGAACTAACAGGAGGACTCATGGAGGACACCTCCGCTCGCTGGATGTTCACTCCACGCCTGTCAGACAGCTCGTCGGTTCTCTCGCTCCGTGGTTCGTGTAGGTCTCCCAGACCCTTCCTGTCACTGGTGGGTGCCTTCTTCTGGCACCAACACCGTGCTATGGTAGTATCCGCATGACCGGTATGGCACACTGCGCTAATAAGACCATCCCGCTTCCCGGAGCACTACTACGCAAACTCTCTCCAACTCTCCAACTGCTGGAACTGCTTTTAAACTCGGCTCCGAGGGACTTACTTCAGTCGCAAGGGATGCTACCATCCCAACAGCACCAGTCAGAACGGAGGGCATGTCC
>JAMWET010001516.1:15000-20000 GCA_024036415.1 Prochilodus magdalenae | reverse complement strand
GTTCTGAACTCTCCGGTTAGCGAACATCATTCTGAACGCTCAGGTTAGTGAACATCATTCTGAACGCCCAGGTTAGCGAACATCATTCTGAACGCTCAGATTAGCGAACATCATTCTGAACGCTCAGGTTAGCGAACATCATTCTGAACACTCAGGTTAGCGAACATCATTCTGAACACTCAGGTTAGCGAACATCATTCTGAACACTCAGTTTAGCGAACATCATTCTAAACACTCAGATTAGCGAACATCATTCTGAACACTCAGGTTAGCGAACATCGTTCTGAACGCTCAGGTTAGCGAACATCATTCTGAACACTCAGATTAGAGAACATCATTCTGAACGCTCAGATTAGAGAACATCGTTCTGAACGCTCAGGTTAGCGAACATCATTCTGAACGCTCAGGTTAGCGAACATCGTTCTGAACGCTCAGGTTAGCCAACATCATTCTGAACGCTCAGATTAGAGAACATCGTTCTGAACGCTCAGGTTAGCCAACATCATTCTGAACGCTCAGATTAGAGAACATCGTTCTGAACGTTTAGGTTAGCCAACATCATTCTGAACGCTCAGGTTAGAGAACATCATTCTGAACACACAGGTTAGCGAACATCATTCTGAACACTCAGGTTAGAGAACATCATTCTGAACGCTCAGGTTAGCGAACATCATTCTGAACGCTCAGGTTAGAGAACATCATTCTGAACACTCAGGTTAGCGAACATCATTCTGAACACTCAGGTTAGCGAACATCATTCTGAACGCTCAGGTTAGCGAACATCATTCTGAACACACAGGTTAGCGAACATCATTCTGAACGCTCAGGTTAGAGAACATCATTCTGAACGCTCAGGTTAGAGAACATCATTCTGAACACTCAGATTAGCGAACATCATTCTGAACACTCAGATTAGAGAACATCATTCTGAACGCTCAGGTTAGCGAACATCATTCTGAACGCTCCGGTTAGAGAACATCATTCTGAACGCTCATGTTAGCGAACATCATTCTGAACACTCAGATTAGCGAACATCATTCTGAACGCTCAGGTTAGCGAACATCATTCTGAACGCTCAGGTTAGCGAACATCATTCTGAACGCTCAGGTTAGCGAACATCATTCTGAACACTCAGATTAGCGAACATCATTCTGAACGCTCAGGTTAGCGAACATCATTCTGAACGCTCAGGTTAGCGAACATCATTCTGAACGCTCAGGTTAGCGAACATCATTCTGAACGCTCAGGTTAGCGAACATCATTCTGAACGCTCAGGTTTTCTGAACATCATTCTGAACGCTCAGGTTAGCGAACATCATTCTGAACGCTCAGGTTAGCGAACATCATTCTGAACGCTCAGGTTAGCGAACATCATTCTGAACGCTCAGGTTAGCGAACATCATTCTGAACGCTCAGGTTAGCGAACATCATTCTGAACGCTCAGGTTACGGAACATCATTCTGAACACTCAGGTTAGGGAACATCATTCTGAGCGCTCAGGTTAGCGAACATCATTCTGAGCGCTCAGGTTAGCGAACATCATTCTGAACGCTCAGGTTAGCGAACATCATTCTGAGCGCTCAGGTTAGCGAACATCATTCTGAGCGCTCAGGTTAGCGAATATCATTCTGAACGCTCATGTTAGCGAACATCATTCTGAACGCTCAGATTAGCGAACATCATTCTGAACGCTCAGGTTAGCGAACATCATTCTGAACGCTCAGGTTAGCGAACATCATTCTGAACACTCAGGTTAGGGAACATCATTCTGAGCGCTCAGGTTAGCGAACATCATTCTGAACACTCAGGTTAGCGAACATCATTCTGAACGCTCAGGTTAGAGAACATCATTCTGAACACTCAGGTTAGCGATCATCAACACTCAGGCCTACATCGCTAGCTATGGGTTTGTGACTGAAGGACTAAGTAAGATCAGCTGATCACCTCTCAGGTTTTTGATTGAGAGAGATTCTGTGTGCCTGAAACTGGAGACACTGGTCTGAATCTTCCGTTGGAGAGGCTTGACTTAGAGTTATGTCATCTGGCTACCCAAGAAATGATGCTGTGTCAACCTGCCTGGTTCTGTCGCTGTTTTATTGTTGTTGTTGTTGTTGTTGTTGTTGTGTCGTTGTCTTTAGTTTACGTAAGTAAACACTTCAGAAGTTGCAGTAGCAGAATCGCTGTCGCTCGGCGTCGGCTCGTTAATGTTGAGCGATTCGGAGAGTGAGTTAATGAGTTCCCCGTAGGCCTGCCGGCTGCTCCCCGCTGGGTCCCCGCACTCATGTACTTATACATCCTGTCTGCTTTCAAATCAATTACATTTTTATCAGATAGAAATGTAATGCGGCTTGATTGAGTTCTCAGCGCGACAGCCAACTGTGTTTTCGCTAGGCAGGAAACGGAGCCAATTATACCAGGAAGTTTAATCAAATTAAATTCCACTTCACCCAGATGCACTCTTTTGTGGAACACGGCTGAAAATGTTTCTCTGGTAATGTGTTTTTGTGTTCCGTAAATGTGTCTGGGTTTATGATAAATTTCTTTTTATGAAGAGGAAATATTTGGGGCTAAATGAAACGTGACGAGCGACACTTCTAATGGAGGACTTTGGTCCTTTTCTTCTAATTTCACATCATCTGGCATGTTTGTTTGTTTTGTTTACTTTGCTGTTCTTCAACTTGAGGCTTGATTCTGTCTTCGATGGGTAATTAGGATCTACAGCTGTAGAGCTTCGTACCTCTAGGTCTTTCCTTTTGTTGCTCATCTTTGTATTTTCCAAGGCATGTGGTGATTTTGCAGTAAAATCAGGTACCACAGTATTTACACCCTCAATATACACTCGTATATATACTATACTATATATGTATACGCTAGAACAGGAGATATCAGTCCATAAACGCTCCTATACGCTAGAACAGGAGATATCAGTCCATACACGCCCTCAATAAACACTCCTATACGCTAGAACAGGAGATATCAGTCCATAAACACCCTCAATAAACGCTCCTATACTCTAGAACAGGAGATATCAGTCCATAAACACCCTCAATAAACACTCCTATACACGCTAGAATAACACGCCCTCAAATCAACACTCCTATACGAGATATCAGTCCATACACACCCTCAATAAACACTCCTATACGCTAGAACAGGAGATATCAGTCCATAAACACCCTCAATAAACGCTCCTATACTCTAGAACAGGAGATATCAGTCCATAAACACCCTCAATAAACACTCCTATAGGCTAGAACAGGAGATATCAGTCCATACACACCCTCAATAAACGCTCCTATACTCTAGAACAGGAGATATCAGTCCATAAACACCCTCAATAAACACTCCTATACGCTAGAACAGGAGATATCAGTCCATAAAACGACCCTATACCTAGGAACAATTTAACAGTCCATAAACCCTTCAATAAACGCTCCTATACGCTAGAACAGGTAGTATCGTCCATAAACGCCCTCTAGGAGATATCAGTCCATAAACACCCTCAATAAACACTCCTATACGCTAGAACAGGAGATATCAGTCCATAAACGCCCTCAATAAACACTCCTATACACTAAAACAGGAGATATCGGTGTTGCGGTGCTGATGAGCGGGTGTATTGCAGTACCGATGAGCAGGCGTGTTGTGGTGCTGATGAGCGCCCGCGTTACGGTACTGATGGGCGGTGTGGGTAGTGGATGTCCTGGCGCTGTGCGGAAAGGTGTTGATGAGTGCCCGCGTTACGGTACTGATGAGCCGTGTGGGTGGTGGATGTCCTGGCGCGGTGCTGATGAGTGCCCGCGTTACGGTACTGATGAGCCGTGTGGGTGGTGGATGTCCTGGCGCGGTGCGGTGCTGATGAGCGCCCGCGTTACGGTAGTGATGAGCCGTGTGGGTGGTGGATGTCTTGGCGTGGTGCGGTGCTGATGAGCGCCCGCGTTACGGTACTGATGAGCCGTGTGGGTAGTGGATGTCCTGGCGCGGTGCTGATGAGCGCCCGCGTTACGGTACTGATGAGCAGTGTGGGTAGTGGATGTCCTGGTGCGGTGCGGTGCTGATGAGCGCCCGCGTTACGGTACTGATGAGCCGTGTGGGTGGTGGATGTCCTGGCGCGGTGCGGTGCTGATGAGCGGCCGCGTTACGGTACTGATGAGCCGTGTGGGTGGTGGATGTCCTGGCGCGGTGCGGTGCTGATGAGCGCCCGCGTTACGGTACTGATGAGCCGTGTGGGTAGTGGATGTCCTGGTGCGGTGCGGTGCTGATGAGCGCCCGCGTTACGGTACTGATGGGCGGTGTGGGTAGTGGATGTCCTGGCGCGGTGCAGTGCTGATAAGCGCCCACGTTGCGGTATTGATGAGCCATGTGATTAGTAGATGTCCTGGCGCGGTGCTGATGAGCACCCGCGTTACGGTACTGATGAGCCGTTGGGTAGTGGATGTCCTGGTGCGGTGCGGTGCTGATGAGCGCCCGCGTTACGGTACTGATGAGCCGTGTGGGTAGTGGCTGTCCTGGCGCGTTGCGATGCTGATGGGCAGCCGCGTTACGGTACTGATGAGCCGTGTGGGTAGTGGATGTCCTGGTGCGGTGCGGTGCTGATGAGCGCCCGCGTTACGGTACTGATGAGCCGTGTGGGTGGTGGATGTCCTGGTGCGGTGCGGTGCTGATGAGCGCCCGCGTTACGGTACTGATGAGCCGTGTGGGTGGTGGATGCCCTGGTGCGGCGCGGTGCTGATGAGCGCCTGCGTTACGGTACTGATGAGCCGTGTGGGTGGTGGATGTCCTGGCACGGTGCGGTGCTGATGAGCGCCCGCGTTACGGTACTGATGAGCCGTGTGGGTGGTGGATGTCTTGGCGTGGTGCGGTGCTGATGAGCGCCCGCGTTACGGTACTGATGAGCCGTGTGGGTAGTGGATGTCCTGGCGCTGTGCGGTGCTGATGAGCACCCGCGTTACGGTACTGATGAGCCGTGTGGGTGGTGGATGTCCTGGCGCGGTGCGGTG
>JAMWET010001516.1:0-10000 GCA_024036415.1 Prochilodus magdalenae | reverse complement strand
TTAAGGGTGTGGTTAGAGTGGTGAATCGGTTAAGGGTGTGGTTGGAGTGTTAAATCGGTTAAGGGTGTGGTTAGAGTGGTGAATCGGTTAAGGGTGTGGTTGGAGTCGTGATTTGGTTAAGGGTGTGGTTGGAGTCGTGATTTGGTTAAGGGTGTGGTTGGAGTTAAGGCTAGGGCGAATCCAGGTGTGAATGGGTTAAGGCCGAGTCTGAATCATGAGTCAGTTAAGGGTGATCCAGAACAGCCCAGTCCTGTCGCCGAGCAGATCCGGCGAGGTGTTACCGGTGCACGGCGCCGCTCTCGGCAGTGTCGAGGCCCAGCGTATTTGTGTTAGCTCTGAGAAAGTTCCGTGATTGATTTCCTAACTGGAGAGGCTGGAAATGGGCCACAGTTCAGCCTCCGCTGTGGACACGTCGGTGTTTCTCTCAGCGCTCAAGGTTAACACTTCAGACCTGCCAGGTTTCATTCCTCCGTCTGCCCGCCGAACGCTCAATTTTACACTCCACTAGACTGAGAAGAGCAGGGTCTGAATCTGTCGGAGCGAGGGAGCGAGGGAGAGGGGAAGCAGAGCGGGGGAGGGGGAGATGATTGTGTTAGCCTGTCACTATTTTAAGTGGCTGGAATGGAGGACGGCGCTAACCCGGCATAATTATCCCCTTTTTTCATAAGTGGACGATAATATTAGAGAAACGATGTCTGAATACAAACACACCTGGCGTGGACAGGTGGACACCACGGCGTTCAGAGCAGTGCTGGTGAAACTGCAGGCTGATCCTGGACTCAGGGACTCGTTCAGTTAGCAATGGTAAAGCTAATACGGATCGTTAGCGGCTGTGTGTGACCCAGAAATGTTTCCTGAGACTTGAGGCTGCCAAGACTCTCAAGGACTCTCGCAGACTCTCAGGGACTCTCGCAGACTCTCGCAGACTTTCAGGGACTCTCGCAGACACTCAGGGACTCTCAGGGACTCTCAGGGACTCTCAGGGACTCTCGCAGACACTCAGGAACTCTCAGGGACTCTCGCAGACTCTCACAGACTTTCAGGGACTCTCGCAGACACTCAGGGACTCTCACAGACTCTCGCAGACTTTCAGGGACTCTCGCAGACTCTCAGGGACTCTCGCAGACTCTCAGGGACTCTCGCAGACTCTTGCAGACTTTCAGGGACTCTCGCAGACACTCAGGAACTCTCAGGGACTCTTGCAGACTCTCAGGGACTCTTGCAGACTCTCAGGGACTCTCGCAGACTCTCAGGGACTCTCGCAGACTCTCGCAGACTCTCAGTGACTCAAGACTAGATTTCCTGAGGTTTAAGTCTGAGTCCTTGTGCAGTGAGTCTACGTCAAGTCTTGAGCGTTTAGGTTGGGAACTTCAGTCAAGTCTCAACTCCCATGGTGCGAGTCAGAGTCAAGTCTTTAATCTTTGGACTCCCTGGGATTCTCAAAGACTTGGGACTAGATGTTCTGAGTCTTTAGTATTCTATAAGTTGAGTCACTGAGGTGCGAGGCAAAGTCAAATTATGAGCCTGTGGAGAGACTTGAAGTCCGCAAAGACTCAAGACTCTTAGGGACTTGATCCTAGAGAAGTCTTGAGACTTTGTGGTGCGAGTGTGAGTCAAACCTTGGGGAGGTGCAGGTCCAGTTTTGGTTTCCTGGGAAGGGGAAATCTAAGTCGGGTCCTTAAGTCTCTGAGATGGGAATCAAAGTGCAGTCTTGTTTTTCTGGGGGCTGAATTTGAGTCAAGTCCGAGTCTTGTGTTTCTGGTAGGTGAATCAGGTCTTGAGTCTTTGAAATGTGAGTCTGAGTCAAGTCTCAAGACCCTAATGGGTGATTCCGTGTCAAGTCTTGGTTCGTTGGGCTGTGAGTTCAGGAACTCGTTGAGGTGCGAGTCCGAGTTGAGTGTTTGGGGTGCGAGTTTGAGTCCAGTCTTGAGTCCTGAGTTTTGCAGAGACTGAAATTTCCCAAGTTCTAAGTCTAGAGTCTGAGTCAACCTACAACTCATGTGCCACTCAAGTCTTCCAGTGTCCATCACTAGTTCTAGGTCTGAGTAGCATCTACCCTCAACCCTACGTCTGGGTTCCTCAGACTTAGAACCCAACTAGAAGGCTAAACTAATTCCGAACTGATACTCGGATACAGGTCATTTAACAATGGGAATGTCGACTGATTGCGTGACCACGGATTTGTGCCCACACCATATGATCCCAAACTCCCCGGTTTTATTAATGGAAGGAACAACGTCTTTGTGTTCAGGGTCTCTCATCTCGTTCCAACGTATTTTCGGGAGAACCAAAGAAAGCCTTCCAGAGACGTCCAGAAACTGAAACATCCGCTCCTGACCACTTCGTTTAATTCCACCACTTTGTGTGCTTTTGGCTCGTCAGCTGTTTTCACAAACCCAGTGGCCAAACTCAGTGTTGGTCTTTGGTGGTCAGAGTCCTGGCACATCAGAGGGTCCTTTAAAGCAGCTCAAGGCGAAGGACTACAAAGAGAGGGGGTCTAATTTACTGCAGCCCCTCCGCAGTTACAGCCTGACGAGTGAAGAAAATAACCCTTAACGGTATTCTCTGGGTTTTATAAAAGCCCCCCCCACTGGGCCATCACAGTGGACGCGTCCATCTCTCAGCTGGACGTGCTCCAATCAGTGACCTTGAAAATCCCAGGAAGCAGTTTGTGACGGTCTCCTGGTAACGGGCTGGGTTCACATGGAAACCGGCAGCTTGACTTTGTCTGTTGGGCAATGGCTTTGACTCCAAAGGCAGTGGGGTGGTCTGATCAAATCTGGTGGACTTCAACATTCCGTAACATCAGTACGGATACCATACAAAAGAAAAAGTAGATATGAGTCAATAACCAACCTCTTTAAGCATTTATAGGAGATATCACTAGAGATATCAGTCTATATGCGCCCTCAATAAACACTCCTATACGCTAGAACAGGAGATATCAGTCCATACACGCCCTCAATAAACACTCCTATACACTAGAACAGGAGATATCAGTCCATACACACCCTCAATAAACACTCCTATACGCTAGAACAGGAGATATCAGTCCATAAACACCCTCAATAAACGCTCCTATACACTAGAACAGGAGATATCAGTCCATAAACACCCTCAATAAACGCTCCTATACGCTAGAACAGGAGATATCAGTCCATACACACCCTCAATAAACGCTCCTATACACTAGAACAGGAGATATCAGTCCATAAACACCCTCAATAAACACTCCTATACGCTAGAACAGGAGATATCAGTCCATACACGCCCTCAATAAACACTCCTATACGCTAGAACAGGAGATATCAGCCCATACACACCCTCAATAAACGCTCCTATACGCTAGAACAGGAGATATCAGCCCATACACACCCTCAATAAACACTCCTATACGCTAGAACAGGAGATATCAGTCCATACACGCCCTCAATAAACTCTCCTATACACTAGAACAGGAGATATCAGTCCATAAACACCCTCAATAAACACTCCTATACTATACGCTAGAACACCGGAGATATCAGTCCATACACATAACCCTCAATAAACACTCCTATACTCTAGAACAGGAGATATCAGTCCATACACGCCCTCAATAAACACTCCTATACGCTAGAACAGGAGATATCAGTCCATAAACGCCCTCAATAAACACTCCTATACGCTAGAACAGGAGATATCAGTCCATACACGCCCTCAATAAACACTCCTATACGCTAGAACAGGAGATATCAGCCCATACACACCCTCAATAAACGCTCCTATACACTAGAACAGGAGATATCAGCCCATGCGTCAGCAGGAGGAGAGTATGCTGTGAGAACACTGATCTCCTCCAGCTGAATGTGTTCAGACGGGCTGTTTTATAGTGTTAATGGGCAGATTTTCATTCCATTAACGTACTGGTTTTTAAACGCTGCTAGTACGCTCTGCAACGGTATGATATCAGTGAATGTTTAACAGATCTCTGACTTTCTTCTCCGAGACTTTCTCTCCTCTTTGGTGTTTGTGTGGTATCAGACCGTAATGAGCTAGAGGAGATGGAAATATCATTCTGCAGCGATCTCTCTGTAAACTCTCCTAATACGCTGGAGCATATCTCCCGCTGTCTTACCCTCCTGCCACCATACAAAAAACATCCCGTGCTGGAAAACACCCTAAAAACTACTCTGCACAAAAAGACAAAAACTCGGAATCCAGCAAACAGCGGATTTCTGCTTTGATCCCGGCGATGATTAGACGTCTAAACGCTTTTAGAAGCGCCTGTCTCTCTGTGCGCGTGTGTGTGCGGTGGAGGTTTAGGTTTGGAGCTCACAGAAGGAGCTTCCGCTGTGTGTTAGCGAGTTAGCGCTAATTGAGCTAGTTCAGAGAAGTCTCCGTACGGTTCCTCGCTGCCTGCGAAGTTGCTCCTGTAGTGATGTGAAGTTTTCACGTCGTTGAAGGGTGTAGCGAAACCTGGAAGACTTCATCAGCGTGTCTAGGTTGATGAAAATAGAATTACATGCGGCCTGGGTCTAACATGGTGGGACTGTGTGTAGCTCTGATTTTAATTAGACCAGAAAGAGTTACACTCATAATCCACATTCCACTACATCACAAATCACATTCCTTTATACATGTAGGGGTTAGGGTTTAGTGTACATGTAGGGGTTAGGGGGTTTAGTGTAAACTCTGGGTTAGGGGGTTCCTGTAATGTAGAAGTTAAGTGGGTTTAGTGGCCATGTAGGGGTTATAAAGGGGTTTCCTGTACGTATGGACATTAGGGGGTTTAGTCCATAAATGTAGGGTTAGGGGTTTAGTGTAAATGTAGGAGTTAGGGGGTTTAGTGTAAAATGTAGGGGTAAAGGGGGGGTTTAAAACGATAAATGTAGGGGTTTAGGGGATTTAGTGTAAAATGTATAGGGTTAGGGGGTTTAGGTCCTAGATGTAGGGGTTAGGGGGTTTCAGTGTAAATGTAGGGTTTAGGGTTTAGTGTAAATGTAGGGGGTAACAGTGGTTTTAAGGTTAAATGTACTCCTATACGTTTACAGGGTTTAGTGTAAATGTAGGGGCTCCTTAGGGGGTTTCAGTGTAAACCATGTAGGGGTTCAAATGGGATTTAGTGTAAATGTGGGGGGTTAGGGTATTTAGTGCAAATGTACAGTATTAGGGGTTTAGTGTAAATGTAGATATTTAGGGGTTATCAGTGTTAAATTAGGGGTTAGGGGATATTAGTGTAAATGTAGGGTTAGGGGGTTTTTAGTGTAAATGTAGGGGTTAGGGGTTTAGTGTAAATGTAGGGGTTATGGGTTTAGAAACGTAATAGTAGGGGTTAGGGGGTTAGTGTAAATAAACACTCCTATAACGTTAGGGGGTTAGTGTAAATGTATGGGTTAGGGGGGTTAGTGTAAATGTGTAGGGGTATAGGGGTTTAGTGTAAATGTAGGGGTTAGGTGGTTTAGTGTAAATGTAGGGGTTAGGCGGGTTTTAGTGTAATGTAGGGTTAGGGGGTTTAGTGTCAATGTAGGGGTAGGAGGGTTTAGTGTAAATGTAGGGGTTCAGGGGTTTATATGTGTAAATGTAGGATTAGGGGTTTAGTGTAAATGTAGGGGTTGGGGGGGTTTAGTGTAAATGTAGGGGGTATCAGTGGGTTTAGTGTAGCATGTAGAGGTTAGGGGTTTAGTGTACATGTATACGGTTATGGGTTAGCTATTTAGATGTAAATGTAGGGGGTAGGGGGTTTAGTGGAAAGGTAGGGTGGTGAGGGGGTTTTAGTGTAAATGTAGGGTTAGAACATTTAGTGTAAATGTAGGGGTTAGGGCGTTTAGTGTAAATGTAGAGGTTAGGGGTTTAGTGTAAATGTAGGGGTTAGGGGGTTTTAGTGTAATGTCAGGGTTAGGGGTTTAGTGTAATGTAGGGGTTAGGGCGTTTAGTTGTAAATGTAGAGTTAGGGGGTTTCTTCCGTGTAAATGTAGGGGTTAGGGGTTTTAGTGTAATGTAGGGGTTAGGGGTTTAGTGTAATTGTAGGAGTTAGGGGTTTTAGTGTAAATGTAGGCTCATAAGGGGGTTTAGTGTAAAATGTAGGGGTTAGGGGGTTTAGTGTAAATGTAGGGGTTAGGGGGTTAGTGTAAACATGTAGGGTGTAGGGAGTTTTAGTGTAAATATAGTCATTAACAGGGGTTTTAGTGTAAAAAAACATGTTAGGGTTTAGGGGATTTAGTGTAAATGTAGGGGTTGGGGGGTTTAGTTTAGATGTAGGGTTTAGGGGTTTAGTGTAGATGTGTAGGGGTTAGGGGTTTACTGGAAAAGGGAGGGGTTAGGGGGTTTAGTGTAAATGTAGGGGTTAGGGGGTTTAGTGTAAATGTAGGGGTTTCGGGGTTTAGTGGAAATGTAGGGTTTAGGGGTTAGCGTGTAAATGTAGGGTTTAGGGGTTTAGTGTAATGTAGGGGTTTGTCAGGTTTAGTGTAAATGTAGGGTTTAGGGGTTTAGTGTAAATGTAGGGTTTAGGGGTTGTGTAAAATGTAGGGGTTAGGGGGTTTTTTATTGTAAATGTAGGGGTTAGGGGGTTTTAGTGTAAATGTAGGGGTTAGGGTGTTTTATTGTATAGATGTAGGGGTTAAGGGTTTAGTGTAAAATGGTAGGGGTTTATTTTTAGGGGGTTTAGTGTAAATGTTATGTAGGGTTTAGGGGTTAGTAGTGTAAATGTAGGGGTTAGGCGATTAGTTCAAAATTAGGGGTTATGGGGTTTAGAGTAAAATGTAGGGTTTAGGGGTTTAGTGTAAATGTAGGGTTTCAGGGGTTTAGTGTAAATGCGTGTGTGGGGTTAGGGGGTTTATTGTAAATGTAGGGGTTAGGGGGATTTGAGTTTAAATGTTGGGGTTAGGGGGTTTAGTGTAAATGTAGGGGGTAGGGGCTTTAGGTTGTAAATGTAGGGTGTTAGGGGTTTAGTGTAAATGTAGGGGTTAGGGTTTAGTGTAAATGTAGGGGTTCGGGGTTTTAGTGTAAATGTAGGGGTTAGGGGGTTTAGTGTAAATGTAGTGTGTAGGGTTTAGTGTAAATGTAGGGGTTAGGGGTTTTAGTGTAAATGTAGGGGTTAGGGGTTTAGTGTAAATGTAGGGGTTAGGGGTTTAGTGTAAATGTAGGGTTTAGGGGTTTAGTGTAAATGTAGGAGCTAGGGGCTTAGTGTAAATGTAGGGGTTAGGGGGTTTAGTGTAAATGTAGGTGTTAGGGGGGGTTAGTGTAAATGTAGGGGTTAGGGGTTTAGTGTAAATGTAGGGGGTTTAGTGTAAATGTAGGGGTTAGGGGTTTAGTGTAAATGTAGGGTTTAGGGGTTTAGTGTAAATGTAGGGGTTAGGGGTTTAGTGTAAATGTAGGGGTTAGGGGGTTTAGTGTAAATGTAGGGGTTAGGGGTTTAGTGTAAATGTAAAAAACAGGGGTGAGGGGGTTAGTGTAAATGTAGGGGTTAGGGGGTTTTAGTGTAAATGTAGGGATTAGGGGTTGTGTAAATGTAGATAAAATGGGTTAAGGGGGTTTAGTGTAATTGTAGGGGTTAGGGGTTTAGTGTAAATGTAGGGGTTAGGGGGTTTAAGTGAAATGTAGGGGTTAGGGGGTTTTAGTGTAAATGTAGGGGTTAGGGGGTTTTAGTGTAAATGTAGAGTTAGGGGGGTTTTAGTGTAAATGTAGGGAGTTAGGGGGTTTTAGTGTATATATGTAGGGGTTTAGGGGGTTTCTTGTAAATTTAGGGGTTAGGGGTTTAGTGTAAATGTAGGGGTTAGGGGTTTAGTGTAAATGTAGGGGTTAGGGGGTTAGTGTAAAAATTTAGGGGTTAGAGGGTTTAGTGTAAATGTAGAGGTTAGGGGTTTAGTGTAAATGTAGGGGTTAGGGGGTTTAGTGTAAATGTAGGGGTTAGGGGTTTAGTGTAAATGTAGGGGTTAGGGGGTTTAGTGTAAATGTAGTGGTTAGGGGTTTAGTGTAAATGTAGGGGTTAAGGGGTTTAGTGTAAATGTAGGGGTTAGGGGTTTAGTGTAAATTTAGGGGTTAGGGGTTTAGTGTAAATGTAGGGTTTAGGGGTTTAGTGTAAATGTAGGAGCTAGGGGCTTAGTGTAAATGTAGGGGTTAGGGGGTTTAGTGTAAATGTCATAGGCTGTTAGGGGGGGGTTAGTGTAAATGTAGGGGTTAGGGGTTTAGTGTAAATGTAGGGGGTTTAGTGTAAATGTAGGGGTTAGGGGTTTAGTGTAAATGTAGGGTTTAGGGGTTTAGTGTAAATGTAGGGGTTAGGGGGTTTAGTGTAAATGTAGGGGTTAGGGGTTTAGTGTAAATGTAGGGGTTAGGGGGTTTAGTGTAAATGTAGGGGTTAGGGGTTATGGGTAAAGTGTAAATGTAGGGGTTTTGGGGGGTTTAGTGTAAATGTCGGGCTTAGGGGGTTAGTGTAAATGTAGGGGTTAGGGGTTTAGTGTAAATGTAGGGGTTAGGGGTTTAGTGTAAATGTAGGGGTTTGGGTTTTAGTGTAAATGTAGGGGTTAGGGGGTTAGTGTAAATGTAGGGGTTAGGGGGTTTAGTGTAAATGTAGGGGTTAGGGGGTTTAGTGTAAGTGTAGGGGTTAGGGGGTTTAGTGTAAATGTAGGGGTTAGGGGGTTTAGTGTAAATGTAGGGGTTAGGGGTTTAGTGTAAATGTAGGAGCTAGGGGCTTAGTGTAAATGTAGGGGTTAGTGTAAGTGTTAGTGTTCTTTATATGCTGTGTTGTTGTGGTACTAGGAAATGAGTTGAAACGGGGACTGAAAGGAGTCTTCGCTGCTCTGAATGCCCAACACGCACCTGTGCAGGAAAACACTGCGCACTTCTGAGCGGGTCCCGTCGTCCCTGGACCACCGCACACACCCGGTGCGAGCAGACAGCTGAGGGACAGACAGGCTGGCCGGTGTTAAATCACTCTTACAGCAGCTTTAATTGATGCTGCCGGGAGGCATATGTGGAGCCATATGGAGCGCAGACCCTCAGGGGGCTTCTAACAGACAGGACGCGCGTACCAAACCAGCAAACCTGGCACGTTTACAAACACGGGACCCTTCATTAGTACTCGTCAGGATAGAGAGATTGACGGAGAGATGAAAGTGACAGTTGCTGGTGTTTTTCTGGTGCTCATTACTGATCACGCGGCTTTCTTTGTCGTTATGGTTTGGGTCTTTCTGGTTCTGTGTTTGTAATGATATACCCGCGTCGTGTTGGGGGATCCTTACCACTGTATATCCATATGTACCACGTCAGTATTATATATACCACCAGCCAATTAAACACACCCCCCAATCAGAAACAGATCAATAATGACCCAGTAGATTAACTCCAGTGTCTCGATCGTTCAGTAGGAACCCGAGATGCTCTCATCATCGGAAGAGCAGCTGCACCCGGAGGGAGTCAGCCGACAGGACTGATCCTGGTGTGCAGGTTTGACATGGTGACACGTGACAACGTTCCCGTTTCACACTCGGCTCCGCATGTGGCGTAAGCAGGGACGGCATCCAGCGAGCAGTGGTGTCCTCCATGAGTCCTCCTGTTAGTGCAGCACCATCGGCAGACGGCTGCACCACGCAGGACTACATGCACACAGACCGTTACCACGACTGTCCTTAACACCACGTCACCGTCACCAAAGACTGCAGTGGTGTCGTACCAGACTGTCATGGAGTGACTCAGAATGGCAGCGGGTCATCTTCAGTGACGAGTCCCGCTCTAGTCTTGGTGGAGACGCCCAACGAACCCGTGTGTGGAGGCACCGTGGTCAGCACCGAGATAGACGGTCTGTAGTCACACGTCCAGAAGGCCTGGTGTCCCTCCACCTCCACCCCTACCGCACCATCTGAACCACGTCTGGACATGGTGAACGCGAGGCTCTGCACAGTAAGGTTTTACGGGAGGTTGGTGGATGTAATTCCGGATTGTGGTGCTTGATAAGGGTTTGGCCCGCGCCCATGTGGTTCTATGATGGTTCTCGTCATGGCGGTGTGTCCTGCTCCTCTCATGG
>JAMWET010001515.1:317500-355000 GCA_024036415.1 Prochilodus magdalenae | reverse complement strand
CAGCTTGAATGGGCACCGGCCTGTATTCCTTTAAAAGCCTGGCATTACACGTATTTTAGCAAAAGGCATTTTTACAATTATCATAAGTATAAATTAATCCCACTCTGCCAACATGCTGCTACCGGCACACACACAAGCATCACTTAACACATCAGCTCCGTTCTATGTAACTGCAGGCCACTGAACATGCTACATGTCCCGACCCTGGCTAAGCGAAGGAAGGCCGCATCCCCCTCCATTGTGCGTGTTCTGTGTTTGTCACGCGAAGGCCTGTTAGATGACAGTACGGCTTTGAAGCAGCAAAAGGGGAGAGGCGTCACTCACCCGCCGTGCTGAAAGACAAATCACACCCACCACGGGGTACAGGAAGAAGTGATGGGGGGGGCGGGGGCTAAACACATGCCCAGTGGACCACAAGCACACAGTTATCCCCCTAACAAACACTCGCTCACTGATGCTTACAAACAAATCAGGACTGCCAGCAGATGATGGTCAGATGAGACATCAGAGGAGCAACTCCACTGCAGCGCAGAAAGAGTGGTCTGGGTGCTGTATCTAGATTAGAGACCAGGGACAGAGCCAGGGATGTGGCTAGGGTAAGTTTCTGACCACGCTGACCACCAAATTTCCTGAATAAAGGAGTGAATCTCTTTCTTTTCAATGAGTGACTCATTCGTGTGTAGCTGTGGGTGTCTGACCTTGATGTTTCCTTTCGGGAGTTTATTCTTACAATAAGGAAGGGAAGCACCAAAGGCCCTATGATATGATGTCATCACCCTTCTGAAATCATGATATTACCACCACATATAAACATATTGCAATATGCTAGGCACTGAGATAGCATAAGCCCACCAAACAGAAATGAGTAACCTTGGGTGGTAGTAAATTCAGGCTCCTGCACAAGCTGATGGACGAGGACAACGGGGCTATAGATACGCAGTTGGATCACATTATTATGACCACCAGCTAATATCCAGAGTAACCACCGTGTGCACCAGGTACAGCAGCTGGAGGGGCTGGGAGTGACTCAGTAAGGTCCCGGTAGGTTGTCACATGTATCTGGAGCCATGAGGGGTGCATGGAGGAGGATCCATAGAGTGTACATGACAATCAAGGTGGTCCCACACATGCTCAATTGGGTTAAAGGCTCAAGAGTTAAGGGGTCAGGGAGTCTTGGTCCCATCTGCCCCAGACAATTAGCATGCATGTATGGGTGTGCATGTTCTGGAAGGATGGATTCACACCAAGGCCCTACAATATGATGTCATGACGATACTGAAGTCGTGATATGATATTAATGAGTCACTTAGCACGGTACTAATGTCAGACTCCTGCACATGCCGATTAATGAGGATGATGGGATCACATTATTATGACTAATAACAGCTAATACCCAGAATAACCACGGTAGACGGGCTGGGAGTGACTCAATAAGGTCCTGGTAGATTGTCATGACATACTGACTGCAGGGGATCTCACAGCTTGGTCCCATCCGTCCCAGGGAAGACGATCAGCATGTATGGGCAAGGATGATGTGCAAGGATGGGTTCATACCCAGATCAGTTAAGAGTGCTTTCCACATGGATGAGTGGCCCCAGAGAATGCCACGAAAACACCACTTCCTTCATAAGCTACATGCTGAATGTCTCGTTCCATGTGTGGAAAATGGCTCCAGAGCAGATGTTAATGATTGGCTAAAAGGAGGGACTGCATGTGGGCGTGGCCAAAGACCATAGTGTGAAGGAAGTAGCTGAATCTGCAGGTGTATAGAAGCACACGGTCATACGGGTCTACCAGCGGTGGCTAAAATCCCAGTCTACAGGGAATTCTCCTCGGAACTGTGCCAGGGAAGGCATCCACCAAATCTGGACCAACTGCACAATTCTTTGATGCAAGAGTGTCTGAACACTGATGTGGCCTATATCCAGACACTTGTCCAGTTCATGCCAAATCGAGTCACAGCTGTTATTGGTGCTCAAAAATGGACTGTTAAGCAGACAGACTGACCATCATAAGCCATCATAAGCTTTAGTTATGTCATTTATGTTAAGTTCACATTACTATTATGTATAACCTCTACCACACTCCCCTGGGACACTGAGCAGTTGCCTGCCTGGTGGAAAGCAGTGCATCGAACGGCGTACCACCAATACAGGATGATCAATAAACCCTGCGGTGAGCGATAAGCTCAGCTACTGTAAGAATACAAAGTTAAGCTATATGCTAAAACACTAGGTGCAGCTGAAGGGCTGCCAACCCTGATAGACATGTTAGGTCTTGATGTTAGCTCGTAGCACTGGAAGCCTTTAGAAAATGAATCATTTTATCACTGAAGGGACACTCTGGCCCTAATGACACACACATCTTGAGGTGGGAGGAGCCTCTTCACAAACTACTACTACTGTTTCATCATGCGGGACGGCATCTTGGTTTAGTCTGGCTGAGCTGGAAATGATATCAGGTTGTTGTTGAAGTTGAGCAGGTTCAGCTTCTCTGTCATTTTCAGATGGTTTGTATTTCTCAGAAGTGTCTTTTATCTCTGTATGTGCCACAGAGAGAGAGGGAGAGAGAGAGAAAGAGACAGAGAGAGAGACAGAGAGAAAGAGAGAGACGTAGAGAGTGACAGAGAGAGAGAGAGAGAGAGAGAGAGAGACAGAGAGAGAGAGAAAGAAAGAAAGAAAGGGAAAGATGAAACAGAGACAGACAGAGAGAGAGACAGAGAGAGATCGACAAATAGAGAGAGAGAGAGACAAAGAGAGAGAAAGACAGAGAGAGAGAGACAGAGAGAGATCGACAAATAGAGAGAGAGAGAGACAAAGAGAGAGAAAAAGACAGAGAGAGAGAGACAGAGAGAAACAGATAAACTGAGAGAGAGACAGAGAGAGTGACAAAGACAGAGAGAGACAGAGAGAGAGATCGACAAATAGAGAGAGAGAGAGACAAAGAGAGAGAGAAAGACAGAGAGAGAGACAGAGAGAGAGATCGACAAATAGAGAGAGAGAGAGACACAGAGAAAGAGGCAGAGAGAGAGAGACAGAGAGAGAGAGAGAGAGAGAGACACAGAGACAGAGACAGAGACAGAGAGAGAAACAGAGAAACTGAGAGAGAGACAGAGAGACAGACACAGACAGACAGAGAGAGAGACACAGGGAGAGAAACAGAGACTGACAGCAAGAGAGACAAAGAGAGAGAGATAGTGACAGACAGAAACAGAGAGAGACAGAGAGAGACAGAGATAGACAGAGAGAAAGAGATAGACGGAGAAAGACAGCAAGAGAGAGACAGAGAGAAAGAGAGAGACAGAGAAAGACAGCAAGAGAGAGACAGAGAGATAGACAGAGGCAGAAAGACAGAGAGAGACAGAGAGAGAGACAAAGAGACAGAGACAGAGAGTGGGAGGGAGAAGGTCCCTATAAGCTTGGTAGAACTCTTGCATCAGACCTCCCAAAGTGACACAGCCCACAACAGCCCACTGGAGACCAAACATCAATGGGTTTACAGTCCCGTCACTTCTGCTGCACTCTTTAAGCGGGAGAGTCGCAGCGTAGATAAAACGGAGACGCGCTCCAGACTGGCTCACCATCATTTTAACCCTTTAATCCTGAGGTGAAGCAGCAGCCTTTTAATCCACTCTCTCCTGCAGTAGTGTGATTTCTCCCTGCTTCTCATCACGGGCATGCTGATATGGAAAGAACAGGGCAGACTTCAGGGCTGTCTTTACTCGCGTCTCGATGGAACGATAATAAGCATGTCCAAAGAGTTGAGGATTCCTTTCTAAATGTGTGCACCCTCGTTCGGGATGATAGAACATCCACCCATACAGGCAGCATGTGGCTTCTTTTACACAGTGATAGGAAACATGGTAGTGCAGTATTGTTGCCACACACCAACTAATTTGACACATAATATTTTGTTGCTGCTCGATTTTATTTTATTGTTTCTTATAAATTGAAAGTAGAGGAGGTTTTTTCGTTCGTTCCTGTTACTAGTTACTAGTTTTTTAAGTTTACTAGATAATTATTGTCCGGTAACACTTGAAGTGTATCTGCCTACCACATAGATAACATCTCCATAAAGCTTTATAATGTCTTCATTCATTTAAATCAACATTCATAAAGTATATATGATTTTAATAAAGGATACATGACACTTGCATTGCAGTAAAATTTAAAAATGAATTCTTTATGACTTCATGGAGATGGGAAAACCCCTACATGGAGCGTTGTGAGTATGGTAATGAGGCTGAACAGCTGTAGAAAGCCAAAAAAAAAAAGTGTAAAATTCCCAAACTTTATGGAAATGAGAGGCAAATTCCACCAACAGTCAGTCGGATTATGTCAAAATGTGGCAACTGAATGATCAAGCTCGTCATACTGCCATAAGTTTTAAAACAGATTCGATACAATATCTGGAAAATGCCTTTAAAGCACATATGAATATTCAATACACATATGAAGATGACTGAGTGTTAAATTACTGGACATAATCTGTCATGATATCTGACGTCTGCCCTAAGGATTTAATGGTATGGTTATGTAAGCTTATGTAGTCGAGTGTGGCCTAAGATAATAATCAGATACATAAACAATATTATGTTTATGGCCTGCATTCCATCTGCCCACAGCTATCCTACCACTACACCACTTCACTTTTACTCTGGACAGATTGTGTTTTGGCATCACGCCTACAAAATGACCAATGATTCGTGAGCAAACCAGTTCAGCTATCTCCTGATGTCTACATTTTTGGGTGTAGTTGAATGAGCTTGTTGGACGTCCCATTTCAAAAGCATGGCTATTACTATCAAATTGCTATCTATTGGCTGCCGTACCCACCTCTGCTCTTCTGGGAATATGTTGGTGGGAATTTGAGGCTTTTCCCGGAAGGCCTGGCTTACAATCAACGTTTCAATTCACAGCAAGGGTGTCCAGTTGGGCTTGAGTTGAGGGCTCTGTGCAGGCCACTGGAGTTCCTCCACACCAAACTAATCAAACCATGTCTTTATGGAGCTGGCTTTGTGCACGGGGTGCGGGGCACAGTCATGCTAAAGGAGGAAAGGGCCCATCCCCAAACTCTGGCCACAAATTTGGAAGCATGTAACTGTAGCATTAACATCACCCTGCACTGGAGCTATGAGCCCACAACTCTGACCAAACAGCCTAGGCTGTTAACCCTCTTAGGCATGTGATCTCCAGCTTGTGTCCAGCTGATGGGCCAAAGAAACTCCCGATATACAGCTCCTTTGATGATGTTGCTTCCAGAGGCAGTCTGGAACTGTTGAAGCTAAAAAGGGCTGGTGGTGTAGTGGTACAAGTTTAGCATTGTGTTCGGTTGGTCTATGCTTCGTGACTGAGCTGTTGTTGCTGTTGACCAGGCCAGCAGGGTAGAAATCACAGCCCCACTTTGAAAGTCAAGGGCTTTTCTGTATGACCCATTCTGCCGCCAATGTTTGTCTATAGGGATTTCATGGCTATGTGCTCGATTTACTACACCTGTTAGCAACGTGTGTGGCTAATTCTCTGAACTCTACAAACTCGTCCACATACTTTTGGCCAACTATGTTTATTCTTGTGTTGTTATTGTTTATGGTTAGCGAGTTTCCTAGCTTATTAACAAAGCTAATCTTTACGCAGCCAGTGTGCAGCAACACTAACTGCACAAGCCCGTGGCTTAAAGCGTAGGCACATGCTCCCATCTTTCTTCTATCTATGTGTAGAGAAAGACAGATTTCCATATGGGCACGGGCATATGGTCTACCAGAGATCACTTAAAAGCACGCCTGTCCCCCCTTTGGCCCACTTTGCTTTAGACATCTTGATATGGGTCTGCGATTTCTGGGGCAAGGATTTATGGACAGGAGGCCTCCCAGACTGCAGCAGTGGAAGAGCTTTGAAGCCCAGGCAGCTTCAGCAGCCTCAGAAGCTCCACGCTGGTGTCACAGGGCGAGCTTCAAACGGCCTGACAGCACGCGGCTTGGATAAATGGAAATGATGGAGGAAGTGGCATGGCCATCAAAAGCGGGCCGAGAGAGAGAGAGGGGAAGAGGGAGTGGACCAGAGAGGGAGGAAGGGGCGAAGGAAAGAAAGGAGAGGAAGAAAGACAGAATGAAAGAGTGGGAGAACACATGAGAAACTGATGTGGATGCCTCTAGGAAGTGGTGCAGAAAAGTCAACCTGCTGCCAGAAGCCCAGAGCATTCAGATGCACATGTTTCTGGCTGCTGGGTGATGGAGGAACCATGCTGTAAATCTAGGAAGCACCCACAGAAAATCTGGGATCGTTGGTATTCCATCAACAAAGCGGAGACCAGAGCCTGGCTATAAAACTGGAAGAGGGGTGATTAAAGTTATGGAGAGAGTTGGCAGCCAAGGAGTATTCAAAATCCACCAACAAATATGAAGAAGTCATTTAGACCATAATAGAGGACAGCATAATTGAGCATTTGGTCTCGTCTTTAAACACCAGCAGGAAAGAAATGCACGGGCAAAGAAATGATAACCCTTTTTTATTAAACTCAAGTTTAATCCAGTACTTTTATGCATTATGTCTACACATTATATAAGATAGGATGATCCCTCATGAGCTCATGTAATCAGAATGGCAAATATAGGCTAATCACATAGCCAGCATAACAGGCATGATATTCCTCACACGCATTTTTAAAATTGGTTACTCATGGGTCATTCCAATTTACTACTATCACGGTACCATGTACCATGTACCACACTGGGAACTAGATAATATATGTTGTGTCAGGACTGTACTCCATTGCATCAGTGCACCAACTGAGATACACTGACCACTGATATCAAATTGCAAATGATACACATGGGCGGAGCAACTTTCAGGAAGAGTGAGTAATTGAATGTGGGTGGAGTTAGTCCTATTTAAATATCGACTACATTCTTTTTTAATGTAGTTTATTCATTTTATATACTTTTTTACATAGTTATTTTTAATATACTTCATATATCATTCTGCCAAAATAACAACCCAACACACCAAAGCACTTTCTACCTCACCAAATACCAGGAAACTCAAACCAACCTGCCAAATCTGGCAACTTCGGACTAGGAATAATCAACATGGCAAAAATCTGTTAAACTATGTGTTATAAATGTGTTATAAATCATATACGACATTTAGCTGATGCTAGTATCCAGAGCAACTTACAAGGATAATCATATCACTGTTACAATGTAGTGTTAGGAGTCTTGCCCAAGGACTCTTATTGGTGTAGCACAGCATAGTCACCTAGACCATGGTTTGAACCCCAGTTTCCCCAAGTGGTGTTATCTGCTGAGCTACAGCAACCAGATATACAACACACAAGCAAAGCAGAAGTGGGACATTACAAATAGTTATAAGAACCCATAATATAAAGTGATATTCGATTTAATATTTCATGTACTGCTCAATACCACATCCAGTTAAACAAGGCAATGGTGCTGTTGTAGACTCCTGGCATTCACTGGGATTCAGGCTCATCACTTCCTGGCAAAAGCATGGCAGCTATATGTCTATAGCTTAATATGTTGGGAGCCTCTTTCAAAACCCCTTTTAATTTACAAATTAACAAATTAAGATAAGGTCAAACCAAGAAACCCTGAACACTGTATCCAACTTGATTACTGTCAGCAATTATGCATTACATAAATAGAGCTACAGAGCCGCCATATCAGGTATAATATAGCCATATCAGGTTGAGTTCAGCTTTTTCAATATCTGTCTGATTAACCTGAATATAGTTTTGCTCCATCTAAAGCCTGTTTTACTTGCTGAGTAGTTTCCGTTTCTGGATAATTCCAGTGTATTCAGGAATTCCAGGATCACAACGGCTCACTCACAGCTCACCGGAAAGTTCTCTTATAGAATCCACTGGTCTGGAATACAAGCCCTCCCTTTCCGAACCAGGCAGGACTGCAGATCCAGTATCATCTCACAGAACTTCACTAACACATACACTGTTTTGGTACAGGCTATATCACTGTTCAGTAATCACTTCCAGGTGGATGAAGCAGGGAAGTCCAGACTGATACAAGCAGACTTTGTACTAATCCTGAGACTTACCATGCTCAACCATGATACTGGGAAACCAGACAGCTTTAAACTGATCTCCCCATGTCAACAACTTAACAACACTTTGTGGTTCCCCCCATTACAGCGCAGGGTTTTGCAAGGCTGTTGTCCCGCTGCATATTCAAAAACATAACCCCAACACGAATCAACTGAGCTGAAGGTTCTAGTTCTAGATCTTTTTGCATCTGCTCAAGAGACAGCCAGAACTGTTATAACAACCACAATGAATCATATGAATCAGATTTTTAAAGCATCTAATTTGGCTATATAGCTACCTTGCTTGCCAGATAGCTCACCTAATATGCATGTAGAGATCTGAATTTCCCTCTGGGATTGTCTAGAAAACATGTCATCTTATATTAGACTCCCATCAAAGAAATACTTCAAGAAATTGCAACCATGCACATACTGTGCTGGTTTATATTCCCAATGCTAATATAACAGTCCTAATATGGCAGAGTATGAATGGCATTAGCACTGGAAAGCACTGGAAAACAGGAAAAACATTATATCCTGGAATACATTTGACACGGCAGCCTCAAAAACAACAAGATATCATCATTTTAAGAAGAAACTGGGATAACAGTATCAGCCAGTCAAGGGGGTTGGGTACGGCAGGTCATTCAGAGTTTAATCTCATGGCATCATGTGATTTAGATAGTAGCCCTGCCCCGTTCCTCCCCACCCCGACTCCTAGGTGTAGTACTACAGTAGGATCATGTTTATTCTCAATGATACGTCAGTTAGACCAAACAATGGTGGTGGTTGTGGAATGCGGATTCTTTATCTAGGTGGTGATAATGCCCATGTCTGATCCCTGCAGTTGTTTGCACTGATGCTTGTGCTATGGCACACAGTGGGGGGGCTGAGGATTGGTAAACAGATACCCCTCCTCCTCAACTGAAAAGAGAGAAAGAGAAACCCTGACCCACATGACACTCTGATGGTTCTCTGACCTCGACTTGCTGTTTTGTTTGGGATGGACATAATCAGATCTGCTGATGGAGCCAAGCTAACTCGATTAGCCTTTGCTGTGGTGACGTGCGTAGGGGGCTCATCACCCATGGTACATATGTACGTACGCCAGGGTCTTCTTGCCATCAGTGGCGTCAGTCCTGAGTTCGAATTCATGGAGGCAGTTTTGCCAGTAATTATGTTATTCTTCAGTACTATGACACACAACTGTAAGCACTCGTTGGTCAGCATTTGACAGCTCTGGCATGCCTTCAGTGCTAACTATAGCTTGGTCCAGAAAGAGCTTGGTCCAGAAAGAGCTTGGTCCAGAAAGAGCTTGATCCAGAAAGAGTGTGGATATATTTCTCTGACCAAGTTAGACATTGGAAGCCAAGGTCAGCAGCCATTGAGATGCTGGTTAGCCTTACCTTTTCTGGAGAAGCATCTTTTAATATTTAGTCAATGTACCTAATATCATGTAATATCACCAGCATGATTAACAGCTGTGTTTGAATTTGGCATGGACTGGACGTAGTTTCTGGATGTAGGCCACATCAGTGTTCAGACACCCTAGTATCAAAGAACTGTTGGTCCAGATTTGGTGGAGGCCTTCCCTGGCACAACTCTGACGAGAACTCCCTGTAGACTGGGATTTTAGCCACTGCTGGTAGACCCGTATGACCGTACGCTTCCATACACCTGCAGATTCAGCTACTTCCTTCACACTATGGTCTTTGGCCACGCCCAAATGCTCACTCCTTTTAGCCAATCATTAACATCTGCTCTGGAGCCAGTTTCCACACATGGTACGAGACATTCCCTGCACTGTAGCGCCTCTTCTCAATCTATGGATCTTGTCATTCACACCCCACAGGGATTTAAAGCCTCGTCATGCTGGTGCAGCGCCATCTGCAGGAGCCTGAAGTTACTACCACCTTAAACTCACATCCATAAACCTGACTTCTTACATTTAAACCATGTTGGGCCAGATTAGGCAAGTTTGGGAGAGATTCACCAGGCTGCCCCCTAGCCACATCCGGGTTATTACTGTATTATTGTGTTGACTGAGATGCTAATAGAGGGGGAAGAGAAAATCCTTTCAGATAGAAGGAGGATTTCTTATTCTTCTAACTGCCTACAAATATAAAGTGTTTTGAGTTACTATGATTCCGAAATTAAATTAACGCTACATTGTCTCAATGATAACTCATCAGCATTAGCAATAAACCTTTAATGAGTACTGTAGAATCAACATTCCATCAATGTTGCCTACAGTCAAATCAGCATTGTTTCAATCCAACGTTGCCATCTGGACTCTGGAGTTTAAAGACACCCCCAAACATGCCCCTACACCCCCCCTCACAAGACCCTGCTCCTCATCTGCCCAAATATCTGCGTGTCTAGCTATAGCGCAGCAGCTGTCTCTCATCCACAACCCCATTAATCAGCATGACAGCCCTGGTGCCATGGCCCTTACTCTCCTTGGCGAGGTGGAGGCCAAGACAGCCCCTTTCAGGTGAAACAGTGATCCGTGAGTAGCCTGCCAGCCGTTATTCCCAGTGTCTCCAGCTTCGTTAACCCCTGATCTCCCCCCTGCCTCCCTGTCCTATCTAGTGTATTTTGAAACCTGCAGAGAAGACTGACACAGCAGATTAGGCCATGAGCACCGGACAAAGTGCCCGTGTCTGTCATCATGGCGAGCCGCTAGCCTACTTAACCCTGCCTTCAAGCTCTCTTTTCTCGCCTCAGCTAAAAGCCCATCATGCAGCTACTTGAAGACACTTTTAAGCGCCTCAGCAGCTGACCCAAATAGATGGAATGAAGAGACTCTTTATTGATCAGACGTTCCTCCTTGACTACAGCTCTTGTCCCGAATGACCTTCTTATGTGTAATGGAGAAATGGGCAGCTCAGTCTCTTAACATCCCAGTTTCCATTTGGCGAGGAACAGCCTTTCGTTGGTATTTGGAGGTTATCCACTTGGACGTTAGTACATCAGGTAAGACCTATGTCCCTCCTAAAGTTGGGAGGCCCACTTGGGCAGAGCAATCTCCAACTGCAGAAACCACAATCTCTTCAGATATCCTTTCAGAGTTGCTGGTTTTGTTTGTGACTCACAGCGAGGGGGAGTATCACAGAGCACATGCTGGACTGAGTCTTGGTGGGCCATATAGCCTCGGCCTTGTTGCTGTTGAGAATCTCAGCCTTGCTGCTGTGGGGGCCTGCAGTCACCCACCATAGGACAGTACGCCTATATTTCCTCCTCCCATGGACCACCAGCGGTTGGACCACAGGGAAAGGCCTAGCAGTGCGCCAAACCCGGCCTCATAAACGCACCCACAGCTTGGCATGGTTTCATGCTAGTGCTGGCTCACTTGGGCTCCTGCAGGGTAACGAGCACCTGCTTATTATGAACACTCTTTGTGTCAAAAGCTCGGCTGACAGCTATCACACGCAAGCCGTCTAATCCTGTTTTGGCTCGCATTCCTCTTCTGTTTCTATCCCTCGCTTACTTGTGCTCTGGGTTTTGGCCTGTTGTCTTAGGTTTCATGTTTGGGTCTACATGGTTTCATGCACATAGCAATACTGGTAATGATTCTTGCCAATGGAGTCGGGTAGCTAACCAGAGCTTTCCAGAAGAGCCAGTTTATCATCAGGGTAACACAATCAGGGTTTCTATGGGAATGGGAAGGTCTATGTAGCTAACAAACTCTGTGCATTTTACCATTCTCTGGTTAGACATAGCTTGAAAGCTAGATAGATTGAAAGTGCTGACAAATCACTCAATGACTCAACAAGTAAGCAGGCTTGTCCTCTGAGGGCTTGCTAAGCCTGAAGTATGAATTGGGTTAATTTACAATGGGTGCAACATAACTATGGAATGATGCATCACTGGTATACACTACTGTAGATGGATCTTAATAAAGCACTCCATGTTTATCATCTGGATTATGATAGTTGAGCTGCAAGTGTACACCTACACTATCAGCATGCGTCCAGCTGTCTTTGATATATCATCGCTGTCCAAAGAATACCAAGTATCTCCAAAATGGCAATTTTACAGGAGAAGGCAAAAACCTCATTTCATTTTAATGTAAGTCAATGGAACCAGACTTTTTTCCCAAGCAGTTTTGGGTCATTTCTGTTGGTCCATTCATCTGGAAATTTTCACACAGTGTAAACAGCAGTTCCTGGGTTCAAATGACACGTAAAAATAAAAATCAACAAATAATACACAGGATTTTCTTTAGACAGCGATGATATATAACTGGGATTCATAGTCATCGGGAGTCTGTTAGCTATGTTAATCATGGCTATAGACCATTTCTGTGTTTGTTAGCAAACATGAAGTGTTTTTGGTGTAGAGCTTAAATGGTGCTAGAGGATTCCTGACCCATACGTATTATTGGGTCAGTGGTGCAGAGATCCAACTAAGTTGCCAAAGCTGGAGTGGCTGGGTATCTTTGTATGCCTTGTGGAAAAACTTAATGTCCTCAAAAACTCAAAACAGATTCAGCTCCTGGTCCAGGACGACTTCTTTCCATTTTACGGACCAACAAACTGCCAGTGACAATGACATTAAGTGCATTAACCCAAGACATGGCCTACTATAAACATATACAGCATTCTAATAAATGGTCTACAAGTATACACATGTAGAGTAGGGATGCACCGATCCAGCTTTTTCAGTTTTGATACTGATATGATGATACTTGATACTGATCTGATGTTATTGTTGAATTAATAAACCATATACTTCACCATGTAGGAGATCCTTAAGGTATCAAGACTGGCTTAAATATTACTTTGCTAAGTTTGTGAAAACGGAATACCTTCATACTGCTGACTATTTTGCTCATGCTGTTGTTCCCGTTTTTCAGTCAAGTCTACTGACACACTGCACACGTGTTGCTGACCTATGGCATAGTATGAATCGCAAAGGAATTCAAATAAATGGATTGGCCTACTTCTCTGATACACCATTTTTCAATAGCGGGACTGATATCCAATTCTAATATCGAATCAGTGCATCCCTAATACAGACCGTAAACTGCACATGCGTGTCTGGGTTAGTACTGACTTAATTAATAATGTAAAACTCTAAAACTACTGCTTGAGCTATTTGTAAAAGTGATATTTGATGCTGTGAGGCTAATACCATATACATTTACGGTATTTAGCTGACGCTCTTATCCAGAGCGACTTACAAGGTTAATCATATTACAGGTAGGCCAATGTAGTGTTAGGAGTCTTGCCTAAGGACTCTGATTGGTGTAGCACAGCATAGTCACTCAGCCTGGGATTCGAACCCCAGTCTCCCACGTGTGGTGGTAGCTACTTGGCGGGTAGTGGTGTTATCCGCTGAGCCACACCAACCACATGCCCCAAAGCACAAGCCACAAGACTATGCACTGCAAGGGGCGACGCAAGTGACCCAAGAGACCAATAGTGATGACCCAGGTGACCTTTCTTGCAGTGACCCAGGGCACCTGTTGCAATGACCCAAAGAAATGAGGACCCAAGCCAGAGACGAGAACACAAGGCCGAAAGCCATTAGGGAGAGAGGCCCTGTTTTCCCGCTGAACTTCGAGATCCCTGGAATTTGGGAGCTTTGAGAAAACACGTCCGTTAGACAAACGCACGGGAGGCATTGTGGCGGCAGAATGCATGTCTTTCAGAGCTGAGCGGTCAATGCTGGTTGGGTTGGACAGCTGTAATCCTCCCTGTGTATCTCTGAGTAATCCCACCTGTGAAGGGGAAACAAAAGGAGGGCAACAGTGCCTCCCAGCAGGAGCGCT
The DNA here is from genome assembly GCA_024036415.1 of Prochilodus magdalenae. Taxonomy (NCBI): domain Eukaryota; kingdom Metazoa; phylum Chordata; class Actinopteri; order Characiformes; family Prochilodontidae; genus Prochilodus; species Prochilodus magdalenae. Next base: position 341,170 of record JAMWET010001515.1, on the reverse strand, counting down.
TCAGGACTCCCACGCCCAGCCGAGCGTTTCAGGAGGCCTGCTCCTGCACGAGCACGCGCCGCTCCGACAGGCTCATGCCATCAGAACGAGGAGAGAAAAAGCGGATAGCGACGCCGAAGCCTCTTTCTTTCAGAAAACACTACCCTACTCCCACCTGTGCAAACACTCCACCCGGCCAGTCACGCAGGTAATGCACACACAGAAGATCACACGCAACAAACTCCCGGAGCCACACAAACCCCTGAACCGTTTTGCTGAGCACTGATAAAAACCAGCAGAAGTTCAAAGACTTGGCACTCGCCTTTGTGTTTTAATGCCTCCTCCATAAATACCAACACTTCTCGGATAGCTGCGTCGGAGGGACGGCGCACGAGAGCTCATTAAGCACCTTGTTTACATAAGCCCGCTTTTTCCCACCCGAGATACGGTAGGGACGGTGCTGGTGGAGGGGAGCACATTTGAGGCAGATCCCAACTACAAAGCCAGAGCCGGGCCCATCAAAACAGGAACGACAAGGAAGCGGGGGCTGGTTCTCATCTACGATCGAAAAATATGGGGTGGAAAAGAGCGTTACCCCTGCCAGATGAACTTGTGTCGACTTTTAGGAACTCGGTCCTTAACGTACTTCGAGCACACATGTGCACAGGGACGTATGTGTGCGAGCGCGAGCTCTGCCTTCATGAACATCATGTTCAAATTTAATAACAGCACTATTTCCCATTGAAATGTGTTGGTTAACTAGCTCAGCATTTACTATGCCAAGGAACACACACACAGTCTGTGAGATCCAGCCAAGCGCTCCTTCTCCTTGCTAAAAACGTTCACTCCGTAGGTAAACTCCTCTTCTCGCTGCAGATCTCTTTGTAGATGCTAGGGAAGCTTTCTCTAATAGAGATCTGGCCCCGAGCAGCGTTTTAATTACCGCTCCAGCGCATGCTGCGCACACACCCGCCTAAGACTTGAGTTGACAAGTTGACAAGCACGACATGATGTTCCTGATTAAATAGGACATCATTTGGGAGCCTCACTCCGAGCTGACGTTGCTGAGCTTTAGACTATGAAACAGTGGGAAATCCCTGAGGGACGCAAACATTCTCACATACAGACAGATAGACTGACGCAAAGAACCAGCGACTGGCTCAAGTTACACTTCCTGTTTGTGCCTTCAGGCCCTGGGACCTCTGGGCCAGGTAAACAACACTGTTCAACATGAGTTACTTCAAGGGCAGGATCCTGATCCCACTGCACTAGCAGAAAGATAGAGCCCTATATATTAGATATATACTGTATCTATCTAATCTATATCATGAATGTCCCAAGAAAAACTCCAAAATTCCAAAAAGCCAACAGGAGAGGCCAAAAACCTGGAACTATGGAACCAGACCTTTTTTTTAACAAGCTAATTTGGGACATTTCTGTTGGGCCATTCATCATTACAATGTTCACACAGTGTAAACAGTTTCCCCTGAACCTTCATTTATTTATTGCAGTAACAAACAAACAAATAAATAAATAAATGCAAACAAAACAGTTGTGTACAGATCCCACAGTTTATACAAAAAATGAGTCTAAATAAAATATAACGCTTAAAAAAGAAAAAGAAAATACTTCTGGTGTATTTTATATTTTAAGTTGAATTTTATTTATCTCAGTGAATATGAATATAAATTGTGTACCAACATGTGCGGGAAAAGCCATAATTACGCTAATTACACGATTCCTGTGGATGATATATTTACATATTTTGACAAAACGTAATTTGTTTACGCCTGTTCTAACTTTACTGTATGGTAACGCGCATGTGTCTATAACTAATAATAACATCATACATTTAGGTTCATTCATTCAGATCCTTCTGCTCATTGCATGAGCCTATCCAGAGAGTGGAAGGCAGGAAACACACTGGACAGGCCACTGACCGGGCCACTAGGCGTACAGTCACCACTGGGACCTAGGGGGCAGTCTAGGCATTTCCAATCAGCCTGACAGTATGTCTTTGGACACCCTGAGGAAACCCACACAGAAAGGACCCCAGATGCGTCAGCCGGGAATTTAGGAATAGTCAAAATCTGTTTCCCACTGTCCAGCTCTCCAGGCCACTGATCACCACATGCTATCTGGGTGGTGGTCAGTAGTTACATGGACCCAGTCATGGTATCTTAGTTTTCGAGGCTTCACCTTGCTGGTGTGCATAGATCAGAGCCCATCCCTTGATACAATTTGTATTAACCATCCAGTGCTAGACCCTTATTAGTGGTCAGTGTCATTAGTGGTCCGTGTCATTAGTGGTCCGTGTCCTGGATAGCACTCCAAACACGGGAGGGACACCGATATGTGTAAAAACTCCAGTGACTGTGCTTTAATACCACCACTACCAACACAACCACGGCACCTCTGCATCAATGGTGTCTGAGAAGAGTTCACCATCCTAATAATATCTGGTCTATGGTGGTTCTGTGGTGGTCCTTTCTTTACTGTTAGGTCCAGTCACTGCGGATGATGTATGGACAGTAGGGAAGACTGCAGAGGAATCTGTTTGAATAAAAATGCAATGGAAAATAGTTTGAGGTGGAACCTGGACGGAACTTTAGGTGGAAAGTTTGCACCATCCTGTAACTGACTGACTGAAATGACATGGTGCATTGGAAAGTCTGCAACTGAACCTCAATGCTGTTGTACAACAACACCAGAAGCTCACAAACCTAAAACTGCTAAGGAGGCTCATCTACCTTGGTTGGGGTATTTAGGTGAGGTTGTCTCTGGTATGATCTCTGTCTTATGATCTATACCTGTGACTGAAATGTACCTAGTAGCGTGTAATACATCTGCAGGAGCCTGACGTTACTACCACCTTTAACACACAAAGTGTAATTTTGTGAGTAAGTGAGCTTACATATGGAGCTAATCAGCCTGCATCAGTTTAGCTCCACCCATTCATGCTAAAGTGAATGTGAAGCAAGGACATGATTGTTACCTCCTATCAGCAACCAGACCTACGACATGTGTGAACATCAAGGCAGAAAAAGAAATGCATGATATCCGTCTTTCCTATACCCCTCCAGTCCATCCTACAGCTCACATACAGTGAGTTAGTACAGCCTGGAGCTGGAAGTGGACACTGGTATCCCTCCACTGCAGTGGCAGATCACAGAGCCTGCACGGCTCCAGTGGAGCAGCTCCATTATCATGCCTTTGATAAGCACCACTGCCTGCAGAGCCCCATTATCTGCCTAATGAACCAGAGGAGGATGGCACCTGCAGAGAACAGAGACTGGGCCAACGGAGGGGAGTGCTCCAACACCCCAGGCCCACAAAGTCCCTCCGAACACAGGAGCCGTTTCTGAAAGCTAAGTTTAAATCACATGCAAACGGACTCACATTAGCTCAATCAATTATCGGCCGAGCTAGCCCATTCATGTCCGAAGGCCTACTTAGCTCCGGATAAAGCTCTGTATATCCCTAAAGGCCATTTCAATAAAAAGGATCTGCAGGGGCTGACTTAGCCTTGTTTACAAGCAGCTCGGAGTCTGGAGCTGATTTAGACCAGCAAACGCCAAACCTGCCGTAGCTGTGGCCTTCGCTGATAAATCTGTCTGTAATATTTTGCCATCTCCGATTTACCTCAAAATCCTTTACAGAGCGTGACACATGTCTTTGAAGCGTGCGCCTCTGCAAACATTTGGAAACCAGTGCGACTGTGTAAGGAAACACATTGTTTTCGTTAGAGCTTTGTAGCTGGTGGAGTATGTAAATCGGAGAGTGGCATTCATTAGCTCGGGCACGGGCCAGGATCGGCAGGATCTGAGCAGGCTGGGTGGATGGCAGTCCCCGCTGGACCCGGAGGCCAGACTCAGGGCTGTGAGGAGCTTTCACGTGTTACGTGTGTGTGTTGGGGGGGGGTGACTAAGAGCTGGCTTCGTAGGTAGAAACAGGAACCAGCGTGAAACAGGAAATAGCTGACCGCATGCGGGCGGGCCAGGGGTGAAAACATTCCTCAGAACTGCCTGTGTTGGGACTTTATCTGAGCTGGCTGGCATGTGTGAGCACGTGCTTGTGTACAGAGGAGATAGATGGAGTGTGTCTGGAGCCTAGATTCATCCGGCTCATCGGCGTTAGGACTGAGTCAGGATGAGTGAGGATTACTGGGAGTTTCGCGGTGATTAGTGCGGGCATTCTGCAGAGCTAATAGAGCTCTCTTACAGAATTCCAGAAATGAGACGAAAAGAAAGTAATGAACAAGCATTATGTCATACTAACATGCTCCTCAGGCAACATGCCGGAATAGCACCGAGGCATTGGCAGCTTCCAGTGACTTTGGGTCTATAGCAAAATCTCAGACACCATTTCATTTATTTAATTTTATATATATATATACATATATACATATATATGTAACCGTCTATATATTCTTCTTATTCTTCTTCTACTTTTTATTTTTCTTCTTCTTTTTCTTCCTCTTGGTGCCCATTTCTTTCTTGTCCTGCAGTTTCTGAGATATCAACTCTGCTTTAACTCCAAATTCTCTGGTTTGATCGGCAATGCTGTGCTTGCATACAGTTATTTGATCGGATGCATGTTTTCCACATACCAACAATTTTTTCCAGATTTTATTTTCCCATTAGGAATGCCTGCCCATTTACTATATGTCTGTAACCAAGAGACACTGTTTCTGTTGCATCATGCCAGGGTACCAATTTAGTGTTGTTTTGACCTGCACTCATCCATTGATCCTTTTTTTCCATCCCTCTTTCACCCCAGAGTGTCCCATTCATTGTTGGCCCTACCCAAGCTTTACTAGTTCCTTTAATTATAATCAGTGTTTATAATTCACAAACTAATTTACAGTGAGTAACAGTGGAGCTAGAAAATGTAAAGACATAAAGAGAACAGTTCAATTACAGTTCAATAAAAACTTGTTTATAAAAATAAATACAAATAAATTATGGTAAAAAAAGCGTATTTTGAAAGCGGGATTCTTATTTTATTTGATATTTACCTGCATTAAACTAATTAGGCTATGCATCTGGAAGGAAGAAGGTCCTACATGGGGCTTTTATTCTGTTGCACCACATCAAAGAGACACAACCACGACAACTATGATTTCACACTCACTTGATTAAAGAAGTTTCCAGAATCAAGTGTGTATCAGACACATATATGATATCTGTTTCATAAGGTTGGTAGTGGTGCCAGTCCGATACAGAGCAACAGATCAAATCTGCATCACTAATATATTTCCATACCTCCAAGTTCAGCCTTAGATGATTTCTTTTATTCATTCACTCATCAGTCCAACCTGACTCCACATCTCACATTTCACCTTTCCTTTTCTCAGTAACACCTTCTGCCAGCAATTCCAAAAATTTGAGCTTTTTAGCTTCACTCAGTTCAAGCAATTTTATTCAAATTTCTATACAATAAAAAGAATAGTTTTGTATATTTGTGTATTTTCACAAATTAAGGTAAAAAATTAAGGTACTTGTCTTTTTTGCTGCTTGTTTGAATTATTCTGGGACTGTGATGATATGTCTTCATAGCGGTGGATCTGGATTTTCTCCTCTCTTTTCAAAAATGGAAAGTGTTGTTTATTTGATAGGGACAGTTTTGGTGGCCAAGCAGTGGAATTTCCATTTTCTCTGTATTTTTCCCATGTTTACTTAAACTCCATTTCAGGAAACTCCTGTCTTGTTTTCACTTTCTCTTTCCCCCTCCTTATGCAAGTGGATTATCTTATATATCTCCAAAGAAAAACAAATATCTCCAAAACAGTAACTTTCCAGCACCTTCTTTCCTTTCAGTGTACATTAATACACGAAGGCATTGGTCCAAGTAGTTTTGGAGCTCATTCATTGGCTCATTCATCATGAAAATTGGCAGCCTACATGGTTTAATGACATAGAGTAATAAAAATGAAAGAAATCGAGATATATGTTTTCCTTTGGACGGCAATGGAATGATGGGTGGTGTCTGGAGTTCCTCCTAAAGTAGTGAGCACTTGACCCCATTATAAACCCAGACCGGAACTAACTGAGGCCTGTTCGGCCGTCCTCACACAGCTCCTTCTTTCCAGACAAAATATATACTCTTCATGTCAACACAGACGCTGTACATAAACATATGGCTCACTCTTAAACCATGTGCCCTGTATTCACCTCTAGCTCATTCATGCTCAGTTCATTCTACCTTTTGGTCCTAGTCCATCCCCACTCAGTATTTACCAACAAACACGCTTATCTAGACCAAATGACCCCTCATTAAACTTTCCAGCTAAACACCGCCAAAGTGTTGGGCTCCCAGCATTCCAGTCATGACTACAAGCAGGAAAAAGAAGAAGAACAATCCAAGCACAACAAGGATTGTGTACCCTTCCCTCCTCCCACTAATACACCTCCCATAGATGCTTTTAGCCACATGTGGGAGAGGCTCACTCAGCAGGCTGTTATAAATACAATGGACAATACAGCGTTGACTCCTGCCGAGGTAAATTTCAGGCCGCATTATCAGCTCAGTGACCAACAATGATGCCTTCTTACCTGTGCAAACACTTTTAAGTTAACCATCCCCGGGCCATTGAATAGGACCTAATGATGCTGAGGGATGTCAAAGAGGCGAACAAACATTCAGTCTAGTGCCCCTGTAAAAGAGTGCATCAGGCCGGCCTCTGGCACCACTTGCATATGAGGTCCTAAATAGTTCTTGGCGAGGACAAAAGGTCCTAGTAAAACCTATTATGTGGAGTTTTTCACATTTCAGCAGGATCAGTCATTGCATTTATCATATTAATACAATAACATGTAACAAGTCACCAAAAATAATAATAACAACAATAATAATTTTTAAAAATTATTAGAATGGAGAATGATTTTTGTTGCTAGCCAGTTGTAAAGATGTCGCAAAAAATCAGTGGTGGAGTGCGAGTCAGTATAGCTGTGTATTAGAGTTTAGGGATCTGCCCTGAGCGAGTCTATGCAGTTTGGTGCCTGCAGGTAGAAGGAAGCGATAGGGTTTGGGTAGGGTCAAACATTAATGGTACTCTAAGAGAGGAAACAAGGATGGAGAAAAAGACAAACAGATGAGTGTGGGCTGAACCAACATTCAATCAATCTGTCAGTCGAGCAGAAGTACAGTAGATGCCCATGAAGTATTATGCCCCATTCATTAATCATTAATGTGGGAATAAATTCTGAATTTAAAAATGAAAGTTTCTGAAAATCCTACACCGGATTGAAAAGACATATACAAGCACACGATTCACAGTTTCCAGAGTAGGAATGATGTTGATAAATCGAATACTGTGGAACTAACAAGCAAAAATATGTACCAAGAAAAAAAAAGAAGAAGAAATAAAAGAAAAAAGAAGAAGTTTTTATTTTATTCCTTCTGCTCGCACTATTTTAAACCATAAATGAGCTAAAACGTTCAGAGACTCTCTGTAATATCAGTTAACAACATCAATATTAACGTTTAAACATCCTTCAGATCTTGAATGAAAAATATGGGATAAATATGGGATATAAAACATGATACAGGAACGAATGGATGAAGGAACAGTGTTGGTATATGGATAAAGGAACGAATGGATGAAGGGACAGTGTTAGTTCTCAGATAAAGGAACGAATGGATGAAGGAACAGTGTTGGTTCTCAGATAAAGGAATGAATGGATGAAGGAACAAAATGTCTGTATATGGATAAAGGAATGAATGGATGAAGGAACAGTGTTGGTATATCCTTCATGAAGGAACAGTGTTGAATGGAAAAATGAAGGATGGGATAAATATGGGATGTTGGTTCTCAGTTAAAACGGATGAAGGACAGTGTTGGTTCACAGGAAATGGATGAAGGGACAGAATAAAGGAAAGAACGGATGAAGGAACAGTGTTGGTCCACAAATAAAGGAATGACTGGATGAAGGGACAGTATTGGTTCTCAGATAAAGGAATGAACGGATGAAGGAACAGTGTTGGTTCTCAGATAAAGGAATGAATGGATGAAGGAACAGTGTTGGTTCACAGATAAAGGAATGAATGGATGAAGGAACAGTGTTGGTTCTCAGATAAAGGAATGAATGGATGAAGGAACAGTATTGGTTCTCAGATAAAGGAATGAATGGATGAAGGAACAATGTTGGTATATGGATAAAGGAATGAATGGATGAAGGAACAGTGTTGGTTCACAGATAAAGGAATGAATGGATGAAGGAACAGTGTTGGTTCTCAGATAAAGGAATGAATGGATGAAGGAACAGTGTTGGTTCTCAGATAAATGAAGGAACTGATGAAGGAACAGTGTTGGTTCTCAGATAAAGGAATGAATGGATGAAGGAACAGTGTTGGTTCTCAGATAAAAGAATGAACTGATGAAGGAACCATGGTGTTGCACAGATAAAGGAATGAAGGGCCAACAGGCAGCTACAGACAGGTGATCTAGCTTGCATGTTTTTGGTGATGCTGGTTAACCTTAGCTCGCTTAGTTTCTCTGAAACCGGTTTGGGTGGGAGAGGCCAGAGATATGCAGTGGACAGAAATACGCAGCAGATACTGGACTTGTACATGATATATAGACTTTGTACATATACTGTATAGAGGAACGAGATAAACCTAACTAAAGAGGAAACAATGATTTCGGTTCCCTGGGGGACTTCAGTTTCTTAATTAGCTAGAGCAGAATGTGGTGAGAACTCCACAGGGTGGTAGAGCTCCTGTTCCAGGGCTGATGGCCCACTGGTCTTCAAAGAATATAGTAGTGATAAATAACATCCTAAACTAAATCCGACTGTGGTTTCTGTTTGGGGAAAAATGTAAATACCCTGATCAGTCAATCAGGGACTTCCATGGAACTTCCTGTAAGTGGTGTGGCAGGTTTCGGTTGGAGCCAGATTCGTATCGGAAGATACAACTTATATTCTCCTCCCAAACAGAAACCACGGACAGACAGAAACCACGGACAGACAGAAACCACGGACAGACAGAAACCACAGAGAGACAGAAACCACGGACAGACAGAAACCACGGACAGACAGAAACCACGGACAGACAGAAACCATGGATAGACAGAAACCACGGACAGACAGAAACCACGGACAGACAGAAACCATGGACAGACAGAAACCACGGACAGTCAGAAACCACGGACAGACAGAAACCACGGACAGTCAGAAACCACGAACAGACAGAAACCACGGATAGACAGAAACCACGGACAGACAGAAACCACGGACAGACAGAAACCACAGACAGACAGAAACCACGAACAGACAGAAACCACGGACAGACAGAAACCACAGACAGACAGAAACCACAGACAGACAGAAACCACGGACAGACAGAAACCACGAACAGACAGAAACCACAGACAGACAGAAACCATGGACAGACAGAAACCACGGACAGTCAGAAACCACGAACAGACAGAAACCACGAACAGACAGAAACCACGGACAGACAGAAACCACGAACAGACAGAAACCACGGACAGACAGAAACCACGAACAGACAGAAACCACAGACAGACATCATCACAAACAGACAGAAACCACGAACAGACAGAAACCACAGACAGACAGAAACCATGGACAGACAGAAACCACGAACAGACAGAAACCACAGACAGACATCATCACAAACAGACAGAAACCACGAACAGACAGAAACCACAGACAGACAGAAACCATGGACAGACAGAAACCACGGACAGTCAGAAACCACGAACAGACAGAAACCACGAACAGACAGAAACCACGGACAGACAGAAACCACAGACAGACATCATCACAAACAGACAGAAACCACGAACAGACAGAAACCACAGACAGACAGAAACCATGGACAGACAGAAACCACGGACAGTCAGAAACCACGAACAGACAGAAACCACGAACAGACAGAAACCACGGACAGACAGAAACCACAGACAGACATCATCACAAACAGACAGAAGCCACGGACAGACAGAAACCACGAACACACAGAAACCACGGACAGACAGAAACCACGGACAGACCTTATCACGGATGTTATTCATCATGAATGACATTGATTCTCTAAAAGACACCATGCATGGATGACAACGCTAAAAAAGAGTGTGCTCTTATCCATTAAAGTCCTCGTTTCATTTCCTGTAAGACCCTGTGGAGCGTTCCACAGGTTCTCAGTGGGACGATGGTGAAGAAAGAGGAAGCAGAGACGTTCCCATGGACATAAAATCCAGACCCTGCCCTCATATATGCAGGCTCCCAGCCAGCAGGTGTCATCATCCCCACGCTGATTTATCTATGGGCTTAGCAGGGGCCACAAACCCATGTACCTCCAAAAGTCCAACCCTGGTTCCAGGAACAGGGAGTGACTGTCGTCTGGAAAACCGCCCGGCGCAGATACACTTGCTTCAACGGGGCTGGTTCTCTGTCCGGCCTTGTTCGGCTCCGAACTCAGGGGCACTTCCTGCGACTCAGTCAACAAACAAATTGAGACCTTAAAGGGGCTTTTGTGGAGCCTGACCTCAGTGCAAACGTAACGACTGGCTCGGCGGCCAAGAGCACTCTGTGGAATTGCTAGAAGACATTCCTCCATATTAAACCTCGCATGGAGCTTCTGGATGACGGTTACATTTTTTTTTTTTTTTAGCAAGTCAAAACAACTATAAAAAACCATGGCACTGAATGCCAAGCCAACATGCTAATAGCCCAAGGTGAACTTTCCTAATAGAGAATGGCAGATTTTGTGAGCGAGTGCATCATAGTTCCCACGTGTGCAAACGTTCCCTGGTTCCAACAGCTTTCCGAATCCGACCATTTGTTTATTTGACATTTCTTCTCCACTGTGTGTCCATTTATGCCACGAACGTCCATCAAAACCATCGTCTCCCTTAGACTATAGACTTCAGCTATATCACATTCAAACCTCAGGGATGTAACACTCTACTGGGATCTACTGGAACATCAGCAGGATTAATGATCCTGGACTGGATCCATGACTGAAGTCCTCACCACTTCCATCCAAATGTCAGTGTAAGAGACTAGTGGTTATTATAGGCCACTAGAATAACTACTGCTAGAGCCCTTACTCCTGTTTATGTGGATCTGAACTTTCTACCCCGACATTTGACCTATTAACAGTCCAATGACACGCAGCAAAGCAATCACATGATATCCTCTTACCTCTGGCTCCACATGATAGTGCCATCATCAGAATCCCGGCGAGAATAAAGAGGCTGTCTCCCTCAGGGATCATTCTAACGCAGCTGTGTGGCGGGACAGAAGCACGGAGGAGAGGAAGGAGAGAGCTGACCAGCTGCTGCACATCTGCAGGAGTTTCACGCGCGCGCACGGAGTTACAGCAACTTCACCGGGGAGCGAGACACGGACCGGACTGAGCGGCGCAACGAGCCAGAGCCAATCAGAAGAGGCCAGAGAGCACGGGAGCACTCCATCTGTCGGCGGAAACCGGAACTGCAGCTCTTTAGAAGGCTGAACTGCGGATATGGACTAATTGGTTTTATATGGCGTTCTAATTACAAAAATAAGCGAATTAGATAGATAATTAAAACGACTGGGTTCGTCATTTAATTATACAAACAGTCACAAGAGTTTTATTAATTACTGTGGAACAAATATTCATTAACCACAATAGTTACTGTTAATGAATGATTCATTAATTCATTCTGTAATTATTAATTCTCCTTCTAAATTCTGTAAACCTCCTATATATATATATATATACATACAGTTATATACATATTTATATATATGTATACTCTATCATGCACCCTGGACAAGCTATCAGTTAAGTAAATACAGTTTGCTACTGTAACTATATCATATCATTACCTACTCACTACCAATCTGTCAAGTAAACTAGCTAGCTGAGTGGCTAATGATGCAGGGTTTGCTAAATCAGCACCTCATGTTACTAGAGTGGCTGCTAGCCAAGGAACTCTCTTTGACCTCACACCTTAACAATAATAGATCATGTTAGCCATGTGATCTCTGTAGCTTAACCCGTGTAGCTGCTAGCTGCTGAAATGTGTCAGTTAGCCATGTAGCATTACTGCTAACCTTGTTTATTCTGGGCACCATTATGTTGTTGTGTGTTTTCAGTGATTTTTAGTGATGATGATGATAATAATAATAATAATAATAATAATAATAATAATAATAATAATAATACATATACAAATACATATAATCATAGTCTTCATAATCACTGTAGTCAATCATAATCACCTTTACCATTTTTGCCACTGCTGTCCTCATCATCATCATGGCCATCAAGTTCTTTTGATACTGTAGGCACACAGCATCATCAGTCTTCATCAGCATTATCAAAAGTCACCGTCTTCTTCATAATCAGCAATGTCATTGTTATCATTATTATTATCTACAGTATCATTATCAAACTCTTTCATGTGTTGTTAGAGCTGAAGAGTATCCTCATAATCATCTTCCTCTTCATCCCACAACCATTATCTTCATCACCTTTAATACCACCACCATCATCACTTTCTTCACCATTATCCAGCTCTTTTATACAATTTTCGAATTCAATTCCGCCCTCATCTTCATCATAATTACCATTATGATCATTATCATAATCATCCTCATTATCATAATCATCATCATCATCATCATCTTTACCAAATTACTGTCGTCATCGTCCTTCTCATCATCATGTCCATTATTTCCATTAAAAAAATCAACACCACCATCATCATCTTCATCTCCATCATCATTATCATCATCATCTCCATCATCATCATCATCTTCATCTCCATCATCATTATCATCATCAACACCACCATCATCATCTTCATCTCCATCATCATCATCATCATCTTCATCTCCATCATCATCATCATCATCATCTCCATCATCATCATCATCATCTTCATCTCCATCATCTTCATCTCCATCATCATTATCATCATCATCTCCATCATCATCATCATCATCTCCATCATCATCATCATCATCTTCATCTCCATCATCATTATCATCAACACCACCATCATCATCTTCATCTCCATCATCATTATCATCAACACCACCATCATCATCTTCATCTCCATCATCATCATCATCATCTTCATCTCCATCATCATCATCATCATCTTCATCTCCATCATCATTATCATCAACACCACCATCATCATCTTCATCTCCATCATCATCATCATCATCTTCATCTCCATCATCATCATCATCATCATCATCATCATCATCTCCATCATCATCATCATCATCATCTCCATCATCATCATCTCCATCATCATTATCATCATCATCTCCATCATCATCATCATCTTCATCTCCATCATCATCATCATCATCATCATCATCATCATCATCATCATCATCAACACCACCATCATCATCTTCATCTCCATCATCATCATCATCATCTTCATCTCCATCATCATCATCATCATCATCACCATCATCAACACCACCATCATCATCTTCATCTCCATTATCATTGTCATTATCATCTCCATCATCATCATCATCAACACCACCATCATCATCTTCATCTCCATCATCATTATCATCATCATCTCCATCATCATCATCATCTTCATCTCCATCATCATTATCATCATCATCTCCATCATCATCAACTTCATCTCCATCATCATCATCATCATCAACACCACCATCATCATCTTCATCTCCATCATCATTATCATCATCATCCCCATCATCATCATCTTCATCTCCATCATCATCATCATCAACACCACCATCATCATCTTCATCTCCATCATCATCATCATCATCTCCATCATCATCATCTTCATCTCCATCATCATCATCATCAACACCACCATCATCATTTTCATCTCCATCATCATCTCCATCATCATCATCATCATCATCATCTCCATCATCATCTTCATCTCCATCATCATCATCATCATCATCATCATCATCGTCATCATCATCATCACCGCCACACTCTCGATTCTATCATCATCATCATCATCTTCATCTCCGTCATCATCTCCATCATCATCATCTCCATCATCTTCATTGTCATCATCTTCTTCTTCTTCTTCTTCTTCTTCTTCTTCTTCGTCATCGGCATCTTTATCATCTTCATCATCATCGAGCTCATGTATTTTTGAAACCAAATACATTCATAATCATTGTGCTCATCATCATCGAAATTATTTTCACATCCATCAGCTTTTAAATGTTTTAGAGCTATATTCTACCAACATCATCTTGAAGCTCTTTTAGATATTTTTAGAGATAAATAGTATTATCGCTATCTTCATCATCGTCATCATCACTGCAGCCGTCACCATCATCGTCATCATCACTGCAGCGTCATCATTATTTCCATCACCATGAAGCTATTGAAAGATATTTGGAGACCAACTATTACCATTACAATAAACTGATGCCAGCCCCATGAGTCATATTTAGCCACACTAAATCCAATCTGCTAGAAAAGGAAGGTTATGGTTCTTTAACACTTGTGGGAAACAGTGCTCTTCCTCGGCCAGCAAATCTAATCCAGCTTCAAACCTTAAACAGAAGTGAATTTAATGAAGGTGGTCAGGTGGTAAATCACCACTGATCTTAATGACCATAGAATAAAGTTCTGTGACCCAAGCAACATATAGTTATACGTCATCTGCACCGAATATAGCACAGTCGAAGTTACGGTTGGTTTCAGTACAAACCAATATCAATACAGGAATCCAACCCGACACTCCAATAAGCAAATCAGTCAGGTGAATATGCTGAGTTGAAACCTGAAGCTGACCTAAATATCTGACTCCAAATTGAATCACTGGGTCATTTATCTGTTATATAAACTCCGTTTGCCATTACAGTCACATTTGGAGCTTGATTCCGAGCGAGCGCTAAGCTCATATAAAATGACGGATGTGTTTTTGTTTGGCGGTGAACTTATGAGAGCGCCGGCTGAAAGATTCGGAAGCAGCTTAGAAACTAATATCACCTGTACTGCTTCAAATTGAAGGCCCAGGCTCCGCTCTGCCTCTAGATGGAGCTGTAAGTCCGTGGAATGGAGGTCTCTGTGAAGCCTGCTGAGCTGAAAGTACAAAACACATCATTTAGAGCGACTTGTCGTGCTGCATTACTGAGCACAGCACTCACAAGGCTCTGCAAATATACACACACACACACATATATAACGCTAACACCTTTTTTGGGGGATCTGCACATTAACAAATGTCCGTCTGAATCATACAAAGAGGAAGGAATCAGCGGCGGCTAACACCCACTCTCATTAATTAAAGCCGACGTGAACTCTTCCCAACTGGCTCAGTTTGCATTATTCATATTCTGGAGATTTCAGTCGTCTCTCATCCGGACCGTCACCGCATGTGGGAGACAACTCCGGCGTAGCTGCACCCGCTAATAATGAAGTCTGTGAATGCGCCTCCTTCTCTGTGCTCCTGTTGTTGTTGTTTCTGCTGTTGCAGCTGCTATATGTTTTTTACAGCTCCATCTCTCCACCCTTCCATCATCTCTGAATTTAGCCACACTCTCGATCCTATTCCCCCCACCACACAAACTCCTCGCTAATCTGCCTGAGTTATGATTGTATCCGCTTCCCTTTTCTTGGAGCCGCCGCCATGCTAAGTGACTGTGACTCCTCCAGGGAGGCAGAATGAAATTTCTCTTCATAGCTAAGCTCCCGCGGGGGCCAGGGCCTCATCTCTCTCCCTCCCACTCCATCGGCCCCCCCCACCCTACTGTGGGCTCCCAAAGCCATTTGGCGCGGGATGAGAACCCCGGTTGCCCCCGCCTCCGCCCACACGCCCCCCCTCAGGGCATGCCGCTTTGGCCCGGTTGGGATACAGAAGGATGGAGATGTCCTCGGAGCACGCCTACTCGGCCGTTCGATGGTGGGAGGTGATTTAGGAGCATCTCACAGGCGAATGAGCAGCTCCCTCACTCCTTCTGATCTCTTTCCGCTGCAGCCGTTACCCAAAATGCTGCCCTGGAGTTTAAAAGTTGGGAAAGTAAGAAGAGTGTTGTGGGTGAAGTTAAATGTGGGGCTGGGATATTGCTTGCTCACCCTTAAATATATAATGTTACATTAGAAAGGCACACGAACCAGGATGTTTTACTAGCTAGAGGTCTATGTGGTAACTCTGTGATCATTATTCGGGTAGCCTATTTGCATGTAGTGCAAACACTTGGCTAGTGTTACATTGGCTAATGTTACATTGGCTAGTGTTACACTGACTAGTGTTACATTGGAAAGTATTACATTGGCAAGTAGTACATTTGTTAGTATTACATTGGCTAGTGTTACATTTGTAAGTGTTACATTTGTAAGTGTTGCATTGGCAGGTGTTACAATGGCTAGTGCTACATTGGCTAGTGTTACACTGGCAAGTGTTACATTGGCTAGTGTTGCATTGACTAGTGTTAGATTGGAAAGTATTACATTGGCTAGTGTTACATTGGCTAATGTTACATTGGCTAGTGTTACGTTGACTAGTGTTACATTGGAAAGTAGTACATTTGTTAGTATTAGATTGGCTAGTGTTACATTGGCTAGTGTTGCACTGGCTAGTGTTACATTGGTTAGTGCTACATTGACTAGTGTTACATTGGAAAGTATTAGATTGGCAAGTGTTACATTAGCTAATGTTACATTGGCTAGTGTTACGTTGACTAGTGTTACATTGACTAGTATTACATTGGAAAGTATTACACTGGCAAGTGTTACACTGACTAATGTTACATTGGCTACTGTTATGTTGACTAGTGTTACCTTAGAAAGTATTACATTGGCAAGTGTTATACTGGCTAATGTTACATTGGCTAGTGTTACATGGGAAAGTATTACATGGGCAAGTGTTACATTGGCTAATGTTACATTGGCTAGTGTTACATTGGCTAGTGTTATATTGGCTAGTATTATGGCAGACAAATCAAAAAGGCTTCTATTCAGAAGGAAGTGTGGGGTTGCAGTGCTTTTTTGAGCTATACATACAGAAGTAGTGTAGAATGAAAACCCTATGAAAACTTAGATTTACAAGGCAAGTTACTGCACTCAAATTTATTTGTTTTGAAGCCAACTTGAAGCCAAGTAAAAAAAAACACCTTTAGTTGGGCCAACTAACTAGCTTTTGTTCAGATAATTCTTCTTATGTATGTTTTATACATGACAAACATTTTAATAGTGTTGTTACTAAATAATAAATCAGAAATTGTAGTGAGTGTTAAGAAGGCCATGGTGAAATGGTAGAATTTCTATTACATATAATAAGTGAGAAATTCTAGTGGTAGCAAGGCAGATATAATAGAAACACAATAGTAAAAAGTACATTTCTAAATATTATATGTTCACCTTCTAGTTATTAATAAAATTTAAGAGAATCATTGTTTTACTATTTAGTAATAATATGATTATAATTATTTTATATTATATACATGCACTAAATATATATTCTAGCAGTTGCCCAAGCTAAATGATGTTAGTGCTAGCATTCCTAACACAGCAAATCTGCTTGTACCTTCTCTGTAAAGCAGCCTGCTAACAAAGCAGGACAGCATATTCATCCTGAACTAATTAAGGTGATCAGTGAGTGTAGAAGGATGGTTGGTGTCCAGCTGTGTTGGGCCTGGTCCAGGATCATTTGTTGATCTCGGTGCATCCTTCACAGACACACACACACACACGCACACACACACAAACAAACAAGGAGGAATATTCCCCCACTGATAGTTTCACAAATGGTGTATGGGATTAAGCTGACAGTAATAGATAAGTAGATCGATCCGTAGCAGTACACAAGGCTGCAGAGATACTCTCCTTCAAAAGAATAATCTTCCTCTGCTGACAGCATCCACGTCTGGAGCTCTACCGCGATACAGCCTGCCGCGAGGAGCTGAGAAAAAAACACAGGGGTCAAAAAAGTTCTTCACGTCGGCCATAACGTAATCACATCCGCTACTCAGGAGGAACCATAAGACCTCTGCGTGGGATTACAGACCTTTCCAAACCGTCGCAGCCTCAGCAAATCTAAACCGGGTTGGCGGCGAGATCACCTAGCTCTATCTTTTCTAAAGCAGCCCTGTGTTTAGAGGAGATAAATACTGAGCGCCGGGGCTCCAGCCGAGGGTCTGGATAGGGCCAGCTTATGCCAACATGGAGAGGGAAAGAGTAGAGCTGGGGAAGGAGAGGAAAGGAGATGGTGGAAAGACAGGGGGAGTTGAATAAGAGAGATGGAGGAGACATTCAGAGAACATGGCCTTTCAGGAAACTGCCGGGCCAGTGACTTCCCCAGTGTGGTCATTCCTTGGATGGCTTAGTCTACTGAGCTGACCTGTCTGTGTTCCAACCACCGATGTATCCATTTCAGTTCAGTATTGCAAACTTGGAGAGTAACTGAATACAAGGTGTTTCATCAGTATAGCCGAATTTAGAGGGCGCTATTAACTTATCCCAATGGGATCATGTGACTCATGGAGGGCAGGGCTGCTGGCTGAATGCCCATAATCGTGGCTGTTGGGTCAGTCAGGTTCAGTGATAAGCTGCATCCTTGCTTACGTCATATGTGCAGCCTAGTGCAGATTGGTGGTGAGAGTAAGGTGTGGATTGCCATGGAGATCATCGTGATGATGGTGATTTAGGTGTAGTGACAGTCGATGCACCAGCACTAACGGCTGTTCAGCATCCTGATGGAGGAGGGGAAGAAATTCGGAATCTCAGAGTCGGGTGGTTCTGGACTTGCTTGTGACTTGTGACAGTGACTTGGGTAAGTGGAGACCTTCAGAATCCTCTTGGTCTTCCTCAGGCAGGGGCTGGTGTAATTATCCAGGAGGTTTGGTAGCTGAATCCCAGTGATGTGCTGAGCTGTGAATGTAGCCATACCCTCATTACACTGTACGGTGGGCTGTATTCAGTGTGACATTAGTTCAGGAAGTGAAGTTACCTTTTCAGTACAGGTAAGTGATGGTGTTAAGCAGTGTAACAGGGGTTGTTGTTTGGATAAGTGATGTGTGCATTGGATTTCACGTCTTTCCACCGCTGTGATAGCTTGGCAGGAATTCCTCTCCATAGTCACAGGCCAAGCTGAACCATTAGCTGACTCTCTAGCTTTGTGCTCCTCCAACTCGATCATTACTGTCCCCTAAAAAGCCAGAAACCTTGGTGTTTGTACACCCAATCAGACTAAACTAGCCTAGGTTCAACACTCAGTGACTTTTCCATTGAGAGCCACAAACTTCAGAAGAGTTTGGCTCCCTGTAGCTGTTCATGTAGCACCACAAAGCAGTCTTGTGTCTTTTCCAAAGCAGATTTAGAAATGTTTTAATGAAGGCTAAGTGGCACAATAAGGGAAACAGGCTATATCTTATGTCTAAATCAGTCGCTAATTGAATTCTGAAAGGATTTGCCATCTGCCTGAACTCGTTTTATTGCTATGATGCTATAAATGTAATGTGTTAATGGCTGTGATTCAGCATGTCTAAAACGTTAAGCCAAGAGAAGTTTCGTGTTGGTATTGTGTTGTGGCGCAGTTTCCTTAGTAGAATCCGGCAGTAGTCTGTCGGCAAGTCCCAGGGAGCGTATCATAAAATAGAATAGAATATTATTATTATAGAATAGAATATTTTTGGGTGTTGTGCTAAACATCCAGCAAAGCTTAAATGGAAAAAAATAGAAATATGATAGAATAAGTCTTAAAAGACCTGACTGGGAATAAACTTGGCATAGTTTTAACATTCCAATATTACAACATTCCAACTTGTGATGGACCCGAAGACAATTTTCCACATACCAAAATTTGTCTTTATACTTTGAAGTGCAGTTTTGGATTTGAAACTTCAGCAGCTGTAAGATGGGGGTAATATTTAAGGGGGTAATAGGGGTAATATTTAGGATTATTGAGACTGATATTTGTAACTGAGTCTTCAGCTTATATGTACATATATACATAAACATAATATATTTTTGTATTGTATATTTATGTATATTTATATTATAATTATAATGTATATTTTATATTTTGTAACTCCATCCCACTCCTTTTAATATATCTTATGTTATATATCTTATGTTTATATATATATATAAACCTCCAGCCCTCAAGCTAAGAGTTTTAGCATAGCCGCTAACCTTCTGAGTAGATTAATACTGTCCTCAGGGACATGTGAACTACATATGGTGGCCATGTTGAAGAAGATTCTGCTGGGTCCATCATGCACAAAAACACAGACGCAGTTTTTGGAAACGATGCTTAGTAAGTTAGCTTTAGCTTGCTAGGTTGCTCAGACCTGAAGAGAGCAGGAAGTAAGGCATGCTAGCATTGTGATTGGTTGGGAAATGCTTATGGACACGTTAGCCAATATTAGGACTACCAGTTTCAGATCAAAACTGATAAAATGCAGTACATGTTTATTATATATTATAGATAGATAGATAGATAGATAGATAGATAGATAGATAGATATTACTATATAGATATATCATATGGATTTACCGACATCTAGCAACAACATTCTCCACTCCAAACACTGCATATGCATAATTTGATGCTTCATTTTCAGGTGTATATCCATTCATGTGACCTTTGAAGACTGATCTTTCACAGTTACGGTTCTTGGCTGAAGCAAAGCCAGTAAGACTGAGCTCACCAAGGCCTTATCTCCTCTCACTCCGTCCTCGCTAATTCGATTCTGTGCAAAGAGGGAGGAAGATCAGAAAGAGAGGGTAGTCTTTGGGAAAGTTCTGGGCTTTCCGCCTGGCTCCCTGGCCTTTGTGCACGTGTGTGAGCATGAGCAGAAGGCTGGCTCAAAGGCCCGAGAGTGTGAAGTTGCCGGTGATGATGTGCCAGAACGAGTGCTAATTGAGAAAAAGTGCTAAAAATGGCCAAGTGTCACATCTTTAGCGTTAAACGCTAACGAAGAGGAATGTGGGAGTAGAGGATCAAACACGGCTGCGTCACAGAAGGCAGGCACGTACAGACCAGGAGCATGCACCAAACAAGTCCGCTAAAGCTGCACACATCAGTATGTTCGGAATCGCGCCTCCTGAACAAAGATAACACAACTGGACTCTGAGTATTGCAACAGGGAGCAGGGGTCAGCTGATGCAAGAGATTTCATCCATTTATTCATTTGTTCATTCATTTATTCTTCTTCTAAGATGCTTATTCTTCTGAGTCATGGGGGGATGGAAGGAAACCTGATGGACAGTCCGCCAGGGCAGACATAAACATTCACACAGAGGGTTATTCAGCATCTCCTGTTTGCCTGACTGCATGTCTTTGGATTGTAGGAGGAAACCAGAGAACGGTGGAAACCAGGTGAACCTTCAACGAGCAGTGCTAAGTCATTGGCACGCCTGCAGGACACAAAGACTTTACAACGACTGTCCTTAACACCGCATCAATGTCACCAAAGACTGCGGTGGTGTCGTGCCAGACTGACATTGAGTGTCTCAGAATGGCAGCGGGTCATCTTCAGTGACGAGTCCTGCTGTAGTCTTGGTGGAGACGGCACCGTGGTCAGCACCAGGATGAATGGTTTGTTGTCACACGTCCAGAAGGCCTGGTGTCCCTCCGCCTCCACCCCTACCGCACCATCTGCAGGAACTGTGTGAGGATGTTCAAGCTGTATGGGATGGATTATCACAGGACACCATTAGCAACCTCTACAGCTCCATACCGAGACGTTTGGCGTGTTGGGTTAGCAAACATGATGGCCTGATGCCATACTGAGAGACAGACTTCTGTATGTGTAGCTGAATAGATATTACCCATATCAGTCTAAATCTATCATCATTGATTGATCCGGGTAGCCTCTATCTCCCATCCCAACAGCACCGCACTCCCACACCTCATTATGGGTACAGCTGTACTTTTGATATTGAGTGTGGTAGTTAGTGTTTAGACACTTTGCACTCTCTCACCCCTTTTATACGCGGTAGCTTGCACACGGCCTGCAGTGCACCGGCCGGACACCGTCATACACAATGACATACGTACATGAGGTATTTCCAGCCATTCTGCCTTTGCTTGGGTGAGTGTTTTGATTTAGCCCTGACCCGTCTTCTCGTCCTCCACCCACAGCACTGAAACAAATTAGCGAGAGGAAACAAGGCCACGGTGACCTCAGCCACAACGGCTTTCCTTCCCTGATGAACCACAACCTTGGAAGATCCGTCTTCCGAAGTCATCCCTTGGGCTGTTTTATGGATGTGTGCCTTGAGGCCTGAGCCACTAGAGGGCCTCCTTGAGCTTGTGGTGGGAACTCCTAGCAGCATAGCTTGGTCATTGCGCTTCAGCCATGGTTCATCGTATGTGTGCTTCATCAATGTCCCTTTACACGTCATTGCTTGGGTCAGGCTTCCTGGTGTTAGAGACTGTGCTAGTGCTCTTTACATGCACTTGGAAGCTTCAGACATTCAGTAGACCTGCTGTGGGGTTTGTAAAAGTGAGACCTGGTACTTTGACAGCATGGAGGATGACCCAAACGTCAAGCACCCAAATGAGAAAGAAGCTTGTGCCATTCTGCAATAGCATGGTAATGTCTATGTTACATAGCAATACTAAATTCATGGTTCTGTCAATGTCATACCAGTGACTTGTTAGTGAATGGCCTTCTGTAGGTGGGGCGCTGGGGGGGCTAATGGTTTGTCTGGTACTGTGGATGTGCTGTGTAGGCCTGAAAAGGAGGCAGTGCCCGTGTAATTGCTATAAATGACAGCGTTCCGCTTGCTGACTTCTGTTAAGGTAGAGGAATAAGGTGTCAACAACAAATTACGACACTCGGGAAGTCTCCGGCCTGGTAGATTTCTCCTCGTCTGGGAGGTGTTCGGGCTGCTCCTCGGGACAGCGGGCACTGTTGACATTTCCCGGCAACATCAAAACACTGTAGGACACAGAGGAGAAGAAAAGGAATTACACGCCTGTAATCTACAGCCGTCCACACACAACAAAGCCCGGCGCCGGAGCGAGCGAGAGGACACTGACAGTCCAGCAGTGCATGTGTGGCGCGTGCGTGATCGTAACCCACATCACTCGCTTTTTCAGATGTGGGGAGCTCCATGCGGGTTCACAGGTGACGCTCCATCTCTCGTTCAGGAAGAAAAGGCTGGGTGTGGGGAAAGTGCCAGCACACCTTTACAGAGCCACGCGGGGTTCCTCTCCAAGGACTCTGGTGTGTGTATTTTGGGCCGGACCCCTCCAGCTGCTCCGCCTCCGCCCCGTTGCTAGTTGCCGTTTCTTCTGCTGGTGCTGAAAGCCGCTACCTGCCAGGAGCCGCGCTTCTGCCTTTCAACTTCTGAGCAATTTATTTCCCTCAGATTTCCTGTCACATGTGAGATCAGTCAGCGGCGCTCAGACGCTGTCCTTAACCCCTCTCTCTCTTCGTCCTCTCCTTAAAGGCCTTTCTCTCCCTCCCACCCTCTCCTTATCTTTCTCCTTCTGTCTCTCTGTCATCTGTCTGTTTTTCTGTCTTGTATGTTTATTCCTTCTTTCCTGCTCTTTCTTCTTCTTACTGTTTCTTTTTCTCCATCTTTTGTCTTTCTGTTCCTGCCTCTCTCTCTTTTCTGTCCTTCTATCTGTCTATATTTCTATCTTTTTTCTCTCAGTCCTCTGTCTTTCTCTGCCTTCTTTCTTTTTCTCTTTCCCATCTTTCCATTAGTTTCCTACTCACTTTAGATAAATGTCTTTTCCCTCTC